>JZKD02S2167067.1:2240671-2280333 GCA_000966675.3 Picea glauca | reverse complement strand
AGAAAAAAAAAAAAAATATATATATATATATATATATAATAAAATAAAATAAAATAAAATAAAAATAAAGGAAAGGAACAATTAATGGAAATAAGGAAACTTGTAATAAAGGAAACTTAATAATGGAAAGTAGGGGACATAGGGTAAAAAGCAAAAAGGAATCAACAATTAAGAACTTACTAAAATGAACTAAATCTTGGCAACTTCATTTTAGGAAAGCTATTAAAAGCATGAGAGGGGATCTAGGAACCCTAGGAGTAATTTTAGGAGAGATTAAAGGGGAGGGGTGAGGGAATTGAGTCTTTTAATTATTAAAAAGAAATAAATTTTTGGAGAACCGTGGGGATTAGTGACACTTGGATGGCAGTGAATTTTTAGAGGTTTGTCATAAAAATTTAATTAATAATGATTTAGGAAAATAGGTGGGTCTCAAATTTCTATAAAAAGAAGGGGAAAAGAAGGAAGAAGGGGGGAACGGTTAGCGTAACATTACGTTGCTGGATTGTGGCTTGATAGATTGCTTGTGAGGAGTTGGGTTTATCTCAGTTGTATTGGAGTGGTAGCTCAGCCTTTGAGGCGAGCTGAGAAGCTAGTCTTATCTTTGGATCTTGTGTGGTCCCTTTGCGGCTCGGGGGGCTAAGGGGGAAGAAGAGTACCCCTAGCGTTGGTTGGGAGGTACCGGTGTAGTCATGATGGTCGACGAGCGGGAGCGACACGGAGCAGGAGCGACACGGAGCGCGCGGTCATTAGTCGAGGCGAGAGTTAAGGCAATGGTATGCTTTTGATTTACAGAGTAGAATGTTTTAGGATATGATTAGATCTACTGGTGTAATGGTAATCTAGATGGATGAATGTTTACCTTCAATAAAGGTTGGTTATCGTTGGCCTGAATGGTTGTTCCTACTCCGGCGGATTGTTTTGTTTGAAATATTGCTGCAAATTTGTGATACTACTAGTGTTCTTGTGAATAATTAACAACAACCTTATATAGACTCAATATTTTTGTTTTTCTATGGAATCCAGGGATCTCTTGATAACAACAATATATAAAGTTGACCAATAATGATTGTTGTTTCATGGTTGTCCATGGCATTTGGGTTTTTACTTGTCATTTTTATTTGTCAAGTGCACTTAAGTTCTTGATCAAGGGGTAGAGCCTGGATTTTTACGATATGTACGCCACTGTAAAATGAATTACTTAATGCTGGTAAAATTCTAGATGAAATCTCAGAGTGGATAGTAAAGCGGGGGGGGGATATATATGTACATGTGGATGGTCGATTGATCTTCCTTCTTATATTAGTGCTACGGACTAATATCTATGTTTATATATAATTAATGTGTTCATCTCTTCTCTCATAATCAAAAGAAATCGGACCAGATATTAGACTGTACATGAACACCACCTATACTTGAAACTCCAGATCCTTAATCACTTGAAATAGTATGCTTCTAGCGGGTAGTGAAACTGCGATTAACAGGATCACAATTACCCACAATGTCGATTTCAATCCTGTTTTCCACTAGAGCAGAGGGTCATGTTTAGACTGTCTCTAAATCACCACAGGTAAGTGATATTTAACAGCCTATGGACTGTGTTCCTTAACGCTGAGCTGCCCGTCAAATTTTGGGTGCGTTGGCAGAATAAAATTGATCAGCGATGATCACTACCGTCTGAGTGTGGTTGTTGGGAAGCCTTATTCTAGTTGTTTAAGCTGCAGCCCTTACCCTTGTTCTTTACTCTCAGACTGTGCATCCTGAGTGAGCTTCCTTCTGGAGAGTAACCCTCCATGCCCACCGAGAGAACCTGTGTCCCTTCCTCTCTCAACCTTCATTCAAACTAGTGGTGCTACCTTCCAGCGAGCTCTTCGTTTTTCGTAGATGCTGTTGGTAATACCCGTACCCGAGAGCATGCCAAGATTCCCGGCATTGTTGGGCCTTCCCTTGCATGAAACTCGCGATGCCCAGGCATGCGCACTGATGGAGTCATGGCCATTGTGGTTGCACGCTGACCTAGAGTTAGAGGTGACATTGTCGGGAAGGCAGCGAACCCCCCTCCTGCAGACTGACAGCGCCAGAATCTCTCACCTACCCCAGGGCCGAACCACAACCTATGGGGTGGCAGCGTGGACAAACCACCTTCCTTTTGATGACGCAGGTTGTGTGGGTCGAGTGTTTCTGTTAGCCCTTTTTTCCCTTTCTAAAACAACGTTCCGCCACCACTATCTCCAGATTTGGGCGTTTAATGAAGGACAGGCGACCTGCACCCTGGAACTAATCATTTTATGATTATTATATGTTGATAACTGGTTGACAACTATTGTTGCAGGTGGAGTTGAAAAAGTGAAAGTTCATTCACTACGATTATTTGATAATTTAGATTTGAAGTGTTACATTATTACCTTGGAGAGAAGTAAAAAAAATAAAAAAAAAAAAAAATTCAAAGGACTTTTCTTTCTCAATTAAACTATGATTTGAGATAATCAAGAAAGGTAGTATAGAGGATTGTAAATTATGGCTAAATGTAAAGGAAAATAGTGTGTGTGACATTGTATAGATATCTTGTAGGTAGTTGATTGATTTTTCATTAATAACTTTAATATTGTTATGCAATGGGTGTAAAGTTTAGTTACATGGAAATCCGAAGAGAATTTCATTGTAGAGAATCTAAATAATCCCAAAATAAGCTACTACTAATGGTAACTGTTTAATCACCAATCACGATTTATCAGAAAGGCAAGATATGGTTATTTTCTGGACTTGTTTTAGTAGTTTCATTTTTATTAAAAACAATTACCTTGGAATGTCCTTGATGGTTTTATTTGGAATAAAGTTATAATATAAAAGTAAAAATATGGTTATATCTTGGAAATGTAATGGTAGGGTCACTATTATTAACAACAACCAAAAGTCAAATCCTTGCTTTTAATTGAGGGAGGTTATCCTTATTAAACTCCCTGTTAATAACATTATTTAAGGTGGACATTCTTAATGACTCTTTTGGAGATAAATAAAGCTTTCGACCCTTATTCAAAATTAATAATAGGTTGACCTCCTCATGGTATCTTACTGGATACAATGGTGGTAATGGATTCTTATTGTTTTGCTTAATTAAGACGAGTCATTAATCCCACAGCATAAGAATGGTAATTGTCACAATAGCATGATGAAATTAATGATTAATTCTTGACACAACTTAGGAAGAGATTAAAATCGGGTGTAAATAGATCTCTTCCGGTTACAAGAACTTTTTATATGCATTAGTAGATTTTTCTAACTCAGTTCTTATTCTCTCACTCAAATGGGACTTATTCGCCGACAATTGGCGATTTAAGAAGATGGATTGTTTCATGAGATGTTGTAAATCGGATTCTTGTGCCTTGTAGATAGAATGAATAATTTTAATTGTGATCTAATGAGCTAACAATCCCTGATGACGATGGGTTGATTTAGAACTAGATTAGTAATGCGCGGTCAAATAAAGTTAATGTAGATACCTCCCCAAGTAACCTTAGTATATTGTCTGTGTGTGTGGTTTTTCAGTGTAAGATTCCTGAGCCATATCAGTAGTCTCGGGCTGTTTAAAGGCACAGTTTCCACTACTGCGACTCCCTAAAAGATTTATTAGTTTATGCCTGAGCAGTCGGACAGGAGACTGTCTAATCTTCTTTCGAGAAGACATAAGACTAAAAGCACTTCTTTTCTGTGCAGAAATAGTAAACTCTACTGTTGGATTGTTCCATCTGCTGTTGTACTGTACTTAACACCTGGTGTCATTTTCTGCTCATAGCTTCTAGTTGTACGCCTTATGTCTAGGGGTGTTTATTGCTTGTTGTCACTGTGACATGTCGGGGTCGTCTTGTTGTGTTTGTCTTGCTTGCATCTTGTTCTAGGTCGGGTTACTAGTTTCTGCCTGAGCAGACGGCCAGGAGCCTGTCTAATCTTCTTTCGAGAAGAAATAAGACTAAATGCCCTGCTTTCCTGTGCAAAAATAGTAACCCTAACACCATGGATTCTTCCCTTTGAGTTCCTATTGTGCACCCCCAATATGTCTTAATGCTTGTGTCGTGCGCCTTATGCCTTGGTCGTATATTGTTGCAGTTACTCATTGTGTGCCTTCAGTCTTCTTGTGCTGAACTTCGTGGTTGTGTCTTGTTGGTTTTCAAGTGGAGACGCAGAGTCAAGTGTGTTTATTACTTCTACATGCACGCACACACCTTAAACAAAAGAAAAAAGAAAAAACTTTGCACCTGTTCTCAGAGTTGTTGTCGTAACTAGGAGGCTATTACAAAATAGAGGTGAGATATTGGTGTACATGTGGTGCAAATTTCATATTCTAGTTTTTATACTTTCAAAGATATTCCATTTGGAAATTAGGGTTTCTGAGTTCTCCTGAAATGAGATTCGAATATGTCATATTGGCACTTTGTCTATAACTTATTTTCTAGGATGTTTAATGACTTGAAATTTTGCAAAGACAAAGGAAATATTGTGGTGTATATGTTGTAAAACTTTGAGATGTTGGTTTTCTATACTTCAGAGAAATGCTCCATGGAAATTAGGGTTTTATAATGATCCTAAAATCCATTTCAAACAGTTCATCTTGGAACTTTCACTATGATGTATTTTTCAAGATGTTTTAGACCTTGAAACTCTGCAAAGATAGAGGACGAATATGGGTGTACATGGGATGTAAACATTATATGTTGGTTCTCTATACTTTTAGTGATATGACCTATGGAAGGTAAGGTTCTTGAATTCTCGTAAAATTAGTTTCAAATAGGTCAACTTATGAATTTCACTATAGCTTATTTTTTGGGATGTTTTAGACCTCAAAACTTTGTAGAGACAAAGGACATATATTAGTGTACATGCAGTACAAATTTCATATGTTGGTTTGTCGAACTTTATGATATATTTATGTGGAATTTAGGATTTATGAATGGTAATAACATCAGTTCCAAATAGGTTAGCTTGTAATTTTGATTAGAACATGTTTTCCAGGACTCTTAAGAATGTGAAAATTTCAAAGAATAGAGGAGACATACATAAGTATCTAAGGTAAAAATTTGAAAAAATTGGATATGTGGAATGTTTTACAAGTTCATTCTTGGGAAGAGGCCCAAAGAAACAATATTTGAGAAAGTTTTTGTTTGGAAATTCAAATTTTGGTCTAACCTCGTAAAGGAAAACATAGTGAGCATACCTAGTGAAGCAAAAAGAAACAAGAACACCTGGTGAAGGAAGAAGTATCAAGAAAACTAGGTGAAGGTTGGTTTATCTCACAGAAAGAGATTGGTTTCCCTTTCTAAGTTATTTCTTAGTGTTGAGGATTGGTGTCTCCAAAAGATTGGTGTCTACAAATATCTGTAAGAGTTGGTTGGTGCCACTAAAAAAAACATATTGGTGTCTCTTGCTAAGTTGATCCTTAGCAATGGGGATTGGTATATATGAAGATATGTAAGATTATTTTTGTTCCTACCATGATTTGTACCAGTGGGGATTGGTGTCTCAAGTAGTTTGGTTCCTACAAATATTTGTAACAATAGGTCGGTTCCTATAATGAATTATAAACATAAGTTGTTTTTTTTTTTTCTCTTGAAAGGGTTTCCATCCAAATCTTGTGCTCCTTGTTCTAAAGTTAATAGATCTTATATGTGATTGTTTTATTATGGTTGATAAATGTTTGGAAAAGTAAAAAAATGTCTTATAATTATTCACCCACCCACCACTTAATATAAGCATGTTCTCATCATTCCCTCCTTCATAAAGAATGGAAGGTCCTCTAAATCATATCTTTTTTTCTATGTCCAAAGCCCCATTAAAATCCCAAGTTTTCCTTATTTATTTTGGAAAAAAATGAACTATGGAGAAATCCATTACTTCTTCGATCTAACCTCCAAAATATTCACAATTAACTTGGCCGACATCAAGTGTAACACTATGTAATATTTCTGAACGACATAAAGTATAACCCTATGTGAGATTTTTTAAACAATGACCATGTGAAGTTAAAATATTATTTAAAAAATAGATCCTTAAAAATTCACAAAAACTAGCAAATATAAGCAATGGATTTATGCCATGGAAGAAGAGATGAATCAAATTAATAAGAATGAGACATGGTAACTTGTTCCAAGAATGAAAGATAAAAAGGTGATTGGAACCAAGTGGGTTTTTAGGAATAAGTTGAAAGAAGATGGAAAAGTAATGAGAAATAAAGAAAGAAGGTATTGTTTTTGAAGAAACCATTTGCCTTGTTGCAAGACTAGAATATATCATAATGTTTTTGACATTTGCATGTTTCAAGAACTTCAAAGTATATCAAATGGATGTCAAGTTTTCCTTTCTAAATGGAAATTTATAGGAAGAAGTATACATTGAACAAAAAAAAGGATTTGTATTATCAAAAAATAAGGATCATGTCTTTAGATTGAAGAAAGCACTCTATGGGATAAAACAAGCTCCCCAAGCCTAGTATTCAAGACTTGACAAATATCTAAAACAACAAGGGTTCTAAAAGGGAATTTTTTACAGTAATATCTACATCAAGACAATAGGAAAAAATCAATTGATTTTTGTGGTTTTTCTATATCACATAATTTTTGGAGGAAATATGAAGAAAATGTGCCAAGGGTTTTCAATAGAAATGCAAAAGGAATCTAAGATATCTATTCTTGGTGAATTGTCATTCTTTCTTGGTTGACAGATTTATTAATTTGACAAAGGAATATTCATTTCACAAACCAAGTATATCAAGTAAATGATGAAGAATTTTAGAATGTAATATTGTGCACCAGTCATCACACCCATGGTCACAAGTTGTAAATTGAGGAAATATGATAAATCACAAGAAGAAATCAAACATTGTAGAGGTCAATGATTGGAAACATACTATCTTTGACAACATCAAGGCACAGTTTCAAGATGCACCAAAAGAAACTCATCTACAAACAGTGAAAAAATATTCAGATATCTAAAAGGCACCTTGGATTTTGGCTTGTGGTACTCAAGAGGTGAATATTGTACTCTAAAAACATATAAAGATGTGAATTCGGAAGGGATTGTTGATGATAGGAACAATATAAGTTGATGAGTGTTCCTTCTGGGAAACAGACTACTCTCCTTGTTGAGAAAGAAATGTTCTTCACTTTCTCTATCCACAACAAAGGCCAAGTATATAAAAACAACAACATGTTGCACACAAGTTCTTTTGATGAAGAAGGATTTGAAATATATTAAGGTAGAATATGATCACCCAAAATCAATAATTTGTGACAACACAACTGCGATAAATATTTCAAAGAATCATGTTATGCACACAAAAATAAAGCATATTCCAATCAAGTATACGTTATTAAGACAAAAAGTGGTAGAATAAAATTTCAAGATGGAATATATTGAGATCAAAGAGTAGATTGCAAATATTTTTACAATATACCTTCCCAAAGAAACATTTGAATATTTTAGGGAGAAATTGGGAGTAATATCCATCTCATCAACAAGTTCTTAAGGAGAAGCAAAAGATCATGGGGAGAATCCATTTTTCACTAATGTTAAAGGGGTAGAATTGTACATGCGGGGAGAGTTGCATACAAAGGGAGGGTTGTAGATAGGGGGAGAATTATTTATATGCCTAATGGACTATGTGTTTCCTTGCAAGATTACCATCAATGAGAAAGGGGAAGAATGTCAGAATCATTGTCATTTATTTAAAAGGATTAGTGGTGTCATTAATGTCATATTATGGCATTAAAATGCACACAACATTTCCAATATTGATTTATATATGTGGGTCTACAAGTATATTAAAAACAATGGGTGCATGTGAAAAAGTAAAAAGTGAAATGGTGGCTTCAAACCCCATGGGTTTGGGGTATTTTCCCATGATATTTTCAATTAATTATTTAATTAAGGGAAATGTGACTTCATGAAGGGTTATGAAAAGTGTATAAAAAGAGAAAGGATCGAGAGAAAGTGTGAGTGTGAAAAATGGATTAACAAAGATTTAATTGGGAATCAATTTCAAGTCATCTTGGAATTTTCAGGATAAAAATTTTTATAGGACATGTCAGACCTCAAAATTTGGAAGATATAGAGGAGACATCATGGTGTACATGTGGTACAAATTTCAGATGTTGATTTTCTAGAATTTTGGAGATATTCCTTATGGAAGTTAGGGTTCCTAAATGATCCTGAGATCAATTTCAAATAGGTCAACTTGTCACTTTCTCTATAACTTATTTTCCAGTATGTTTTAGAGCTTCAAACTTTGCAGAAATAGAGGTGAGATATTGGTGTACATGTGGTACAAATTTCATATTCTAGTTTTTATACTTTCAAAGATATTCCCTTTGGAAGTTAGGGTTCTTGAGTTCTCCTAAAATGAGTTTCAAATATGTCATATTGGCACTTTGTCTATAACTTATTTTATAGGATGTTTAATGCCTTGAAATTTTGCAAAGACAAAGGAAATATTGTGGTGTATATGTTGTAAAAATTTGAGATGTTGGTTTTCTATACTTCAAATATATGCTCCATGAAACTTAAGGTTATATAATGATCCTAAAATCCATTTCAAACAGTTCATCTTGGAACTTTCACTATGATGTATTTTTCGAGATGTTTTAGACCTTGAAACTTTGCAGAGATAGAGGATGAATATGGGTGTACATGGGATATAAACATTATATGTTGGTTCTATAGACTATTAGTGATATCACCTATGGAAGTTAGGGTTATTGAATGCTCGTAAAATTATTTTCAAATAAGTCATCTTATGAATTTCACTATAGCTTATTTTCTGGGATGTTTTAGACCTCAAAATTTTGTAGAGACAAAGGACATATATTGGTGTACATGTGGTACAAATTTCATATGTTGGTTTGTCGTAATTTCTGAGATATTTTTGTGTAATTTAGGATTTATGAATGGTACTAATATTAGTTCCAAATAGGTTAGCTTGGAATTTTGACTAGAACATGTTTTCCAGGACTCTTCAGAATGTGAAAACTTCAAAGAATAGAGGAGACATACATAAGTACCTAACGTGAAAATTTGAAAAAATTGGATATGTGGAATGTTTTACAAGTTCATTCTTGGGAAGAGGCCCAAAGAAACAATATTTGAGAAATTTTTTGTTTGGAAATTCAAATTTTGTTCTGACCTGATAAAGGAAAACGTATTGAGCATACCTAGTGAAGGAAAAAGAAACATGAAGACCTGGTGAAGGAAGAAGTATCAAAAAAACTCGATGAAGGTTGGTTTATCTCACAAAAAGAGATTGGTTTCCCTTTCTAAGTTAGTTCTTAGTGTTGAGGATTGGTGTCTCCAAAAGATTGGTGTCTACAAATATCTGTAAGAGTTGGTTGGTTCCACTAAAAAAACATATTGGTGTCTCTTGCTAAGTTGATCCTTAGAAATGGGGATTGGTATATATGAAGATATGTAAGATTATTTTTGTTCCTACCATGATTTGTACTGGTGGGGATTCGTGTCTCAAGTAGTTTGGTTCCTACAAATATTTGTAACAATAGGTTGGTTCCTACAATGAATTATAAACATAAGTTTTTTTTTTCTCTTGAAAGGGTTTCCATGTTCTAATGTTAATAGATCTTATATGCGATTGTTTTATTATGGTTGATAAATGTTTTTAAAAGTAAAAAGATGTCTTATAATTATTCACCCACCCACAACTTAGTATAATCATGTTCTCATCATTCCCTCCTTCATAAATAATGGAAGTTCCTCTAAATCATATATTTTTGTAACATCTCGCTCTGGTGCACTGAGAAAACCTATTCTTCGAGGACACTTCCTCGCAAGTGATTCAGACTTTTCTGATATTAAAACATTTGTCCTTAATTATTATGCATTATGATAGATGACATGATGTTTACTTCATTGACATAGACAGGTGCTATTGACTCGGTTTTACTGAGTGTGCAAGGTTTTGGACCTTGAGGATGCAGAGGCATTGACGGAACCCCTTGGACTCCGAATTGAATTAGGTAGTGTGCTATTGGGGTTTGATTGTTTTACTATTATTTTAGTACATTTGATTAGATGATATGATGTGGACATGTTTTTACATGTTTGTCGATGATGCAGGATGACGACAACTTGCCAACCAGACTCACATATGGAGTCAAGGGGCCACACATGATTTCCAGAGAGGGTGAGGGAGAGGTGTGGACAATAGCCCTGCCACAACTTACTAGCACTCCCTCTGTGGCTTGAACTGTAGGTTAATGATTACCTAGTTCGAGAGGACCCACAATGTCGCGAGGCAAGACTACGACCGTCGCTTGCGATGATTCTAGGCGGCATGCAATAAGGCCGGGGCCTTATTCCTTAGAAGCCCTTAGTATCCCACAAGTTCACCTAGTGGAGTGTTGACTCCAGGGGTTATTGATGTATACCAATCATTCAAGAGGCAAGTGGCACCCTTGGAGCACATGGTGCATCCTGAAGGGCACGTCGCGCAAAATAAACACAAGAGGCGAGTGACACCCTTGGAGCACGTGGTGCATCCTGAAGGGAACGTCGCGCAAAAGAAACAAACGAGGTGAGTGTCACCCTTAGAGAATGTGGTGCGTCCTAAAGGGCATGTCGCGTTGATGTTGATGAAGGAACAAACCTAGATGGCCCTAAGACATTTAACACATTAAGAAATTTCTTAAACAACTTCCCTAATTAAATGTCGCCCAATTCAGAATCTAAGTCCTAAGACTAAAACTTCTCTAGGGTAAAATTTTTTCTAGCCTTATGAAAAAGACCCTATAAGAAAAATAAAAATAAAACTTTAAACTAAAAACTACTTAAGTAATAGTTTTAGTCTTCATAAAAATTTTGGGGTAAAATGAAGAGAGTAAGAATTTAATTAAAATCAGTGGATTTAAAATTGCAAAGAAGAAATAAATTATTTAACTTGTGAAAGTGTAAAAATATATTAATTTAATAATAAAAGGAAAAGAGTAAATAGCGCAACTGCCATTTTAGCTCTAATAAAAAGGGGAAAGAAGCGAATAATAAAAATTAGGAAACTCGGGAATGGGGGAAACATAATAAAGGAAAGAAGGGAACTTATGGTAAAAAGAGAGGTCAACTTAGTAAAGAATCTGTAATAAAGAACCTTATAAATTGAACTAAATTAGCAACATCCTTTTAGGGAAAGTATTTAAACCTATAAGGGAATCTAGGGACACCTAGGAGTAAATTTAGGATCAACTCTAGGTGGGTGAGGGAAATGAGACAATTAATAAATTAAAGAAATTAAATTTTGGAGGAAAGTGGGGGATGAATGACACTTGTACGATGGAGAATTTTTAGAAGATTTTCATTAAAACTTAAATTAAAAGAGATTTAGGGAATGTTTGGAAGTTCTAAAACTCTATAAAAGAGATGAAGGAGGAGGAAGTAGGGGATTGACGGTTAGTAACGTTACGCTGTCGGATTTGTAACTTGACTGATCACTTGTGGGGAGTTGGGATTTCCCAGCTCGGATAGGAGTGGTAGCTCGACCTTGCGAGGTAAGATGGGAGCTAGACATACCATCCGGATAGTGTGTGGCCCCTTTGTGGCTCGGGGGGCTAAGGGGGAAGCAGATTACCCCTAGCCATTGGCTGGGAGGTACCGGTGAGGTCTCGATGGTCGGCAGGAGGGAGCGACATGGAGCACGCGGACGACACTCGGAGCAGGAAAAAGGGCAACAATACGCTTCTTTTTAATGATGGAATGTTGTAGGATTTAGGATATAGTTTGCATGCTTAATGGAAAATCTGGCTGGAAAAATGATTAAATTGTGTGTCTACATGTTTTCATCGGTATTCTGGAATTGGGTGGATTTATCAATTTTTTTTGCCTGCATTTACTTAGAACCTGAAAAGAAAAAAAAAGGGCGGGGGGAACATTTAATCATTCTGTGTCTGTGTTATAACAAGGTACTGGAATGAAAATAATTCAATCTCAAGCTGCAAATTCTTACCCAAATTTCAACAACCCAGTTATATTAAACCCAACTATTAGATTAGTGGAATGGTAGTGGAAAGAATTCAATCTTCGTCTGCAAATTGGTGTATATCTCAGATAGGCCTCCGTCGATATTAGTCTTTTTGGATAGGCACCTTTTAGTTATATAATTAAGAGCTTTAATAATGGGTTGTAGTTAGTGGGTGAATCCAACTTTGGTCTTTCGTTGGCGTTTTCATTTTAAGTTTTACTTTAGCAAATTGTTTGATGGATCACATCCCTATGTTAACCGTTTTTGTTTGGTAGTATATCTCCAAGCATACGTTTTATTTTATTGGTCGTTGTTTTAGTCTATGTACGTGCCTCTCCACTGAACTTTCCTATACCTTAACCTCTAACACCTTCCCACCTGTGTGTCTAGTTCTTGGGACAGAACCTGTTCTCCTATGCATCCGACTATTCTAGTGTGGATCCCCTTACGTACAACGCTTTTACCTTCTCTAACCAATGCTATTAACTCTGGCAGCGATTATATTTTGGAACAACAATACCAAGTTGACACCCGTAGCCTAAGGGTTCCCTAATTATTTACTCTTATTGATAAACCTTTCTGGAAGCAGCGTACTGCGTTTTGTTTTACCTCTTCTCCCTTTTTATTCGAAGGAGAATTGTTGTTTATCTCTGCTCTTTTTGAAGGCAAAATGAGATGGTGGTCACCGGTTGACAACTTGTTTTTTTTAGTCCGTGCATTCAATGCTGCCTGCTTTATTTGGGTGTCAGTGTGATTTCCTAGATTGATTGATTATATTTTGTTACCAACATTTAAACCCTAATGAATTTCGGGCATGCGCGCATCAGTGGCCGCTTGGTCTCTGGCAGGCGCTCTCAGCTGCTAGTTTTTATTGCCATTTGACCACTTCAACAGTGTTATTAAGGCGTAAATGTTGGGTGACTGAAATACTGTTTTTACATTACGTAAGGGTACAGTTATTGAGCCTATTGTTTATGAAGTATGTAATGATTATATAATGTTACTGTAGCACGTAAGGGTAGGGTCCTGGTTATTTTTAATTGCAATGCTATTTAATATAAAAGTAACGATATGGTTATTTTCTGGTCTTGTTATTGTAGTTTCAATTGTTATTAATAACAAATACAATGTGAAGTCCTTGTTATTTCAATTGAAATATTATTATAATATAAAATTGATGATATGGTTAGGTTATGGAAATGTTATTGTGGTGTCATTGTTATTAATATCAAATAAAATGTAAAATCCTTGTTATTTAATTGAAATGTTATTGTAATATAGAAAGTGATGATATAGTTATGATTAGGGTAATGTTCTTGTAAATTCATTGCGATGGATAACATATAAAATGTTAGGTTCTTGCAATATGAAGAAGGCTATGTTAGCATTGATAACTTATGAAATGTGAGCTCCTCATTATGTATTTGCAATGTTTTTATCATGTAAGGTCATTGAAATTTTATGGTTGAAACATATAAAATGTATGTAATTGTAATTTATTGCAAGGGTTTAGTAATAAAAAGGGTAAAGTGGTTATCATGTATGGTGAAGGATATTGCAATTTTATTGTTATTTGACAATAAATAAAAGGTTGGTAATTGTAATTTATTTGCAACATTTTCGTAACACAAAATGTAAAGTGGTTATCATGTATGGTAATTGTTGTTGTAGTTTTGTGGTTATTAGATAACATATAATATGTATTGTAATTGTAAATTATGGCCAGGATATTGTGATATAAATGTATGGTTGTTATTATTTTACAGTAGTGAATTTATGCGCAAATCTAAAAAAAGCCAGTATTAATGCCAGAGACATTACCCTTAACCACCAACAAATGGTCTTAATTTTGAACATGTTTGTTAATGTCCTTTACAACTTGATTTAGATTATGCCTTGATGCCTTTCTGCACTTGGGACATGCGAAGACGGGCTCGTAATGGAGGTTGGAATAGACTCTGTCAATTACCCTGCTTGTTGTATAAATGGTCATAGTCTTGAAATTTGATTTAAAGTACACCTCCCATGCAATACTATAACGAGTAATTTAATGAGTTATTAATAATTCACTGTCGCATTTTTCCTTAATATAAATAACCTTGTTGACTACGATTTGATGGTTGTGTCTTTATATTTTCTTAGTAGGCTTCGGCTTATTGGGTCGGGCAGGATGTAGACACCTCCATGTTCTTCATAACAGTCGCCAGCCCTGAGACCTTAAATGGTTAAAATCGATGGGAACCTGGGCTTGAGCGTTTCTTATGTGTCTTGGAGGTCCCAACCATTGTAGGGTAGGATGGATGGGTAGTCAGTCTTTTATCTGGTCAGTTGATTGTTGTTCTTTACTAGCAAATGTTGATGTGTGTCTTAGATATTTATGTTGATATCGCAGTTGCATGCGTCATGATGCGTCGTCATGTGGCAACGCAGAGTATAATGTGTTGTTACCCTTGTACACATGCACACACACACAAAAACAAATTGCACTAGTTATAAGAGGTTTGTCGGCGTAACGAGGAGGATCGTTACAATTTTTTTCTATGTCCAAAGCCCCATTAAAATACCAAGTTTTCCTTATTTATTTTGGAAAAAGTGAACTATGGAGAAATCCATTACTTCTTCTATCTAAGCTCCAAAATCTTCACAATTAAATTGGACGACATCAATTGTAACACTATGTAATATTTCTGAACGACATAAAGTATAACCCTATATGAGATTTTTTAAACAATGACCATGTAAAGTTAAAATATTATTTAAAAAATAGATCCTTAAAAATTCACAAAAACTAGCAAATATAAGCATTGGATTTATGCCATGGAAGAAGAGATGAATCAAATTAATAAGAATGAGACATGGTAACTTGTTGAAAGAATGAAAGATAAAAAGGTGATTGGAACAAGGTGGGTTTTTAGGAACAAGTTGAAAGAAGATGGAAAACTAATAAGAAATAAAGCAAGAAGGTATTGTTTTTGACGAAACCATTTCCTTGTTGCAAGACTAGAATATATCATAATGTTTTTGACATTTGCATGTTTCAAGAACTTCAAAGTATATCAAATGGATGTGAATTTTTTCTTTCTAAATGGACATTTAAAGGAAGAAGTATACATTGAACAAAAAAAAAGATGCTTATTATCAAAAAACAAGGATCATGTATTTAGATTGAAGAAATCACTCTATGGGATAAAACAAGCTCCCCGAGCCTAGTATTCAAGACTTGACGAATATCTACAACAACAAGGGTTCTAAAAGGGAATTTTTGACAGTAATATCTACATCAAGACAATAGGACAAAATCAATTGATTGTTGTGGTTTTTCTATATCACATAATTTTTGGAGGAAATATGAAGAAAATGTGCCAAGAGTTTTCAATAGAAATGCAAAAGGAATCTGAGATATCTATTCTTGGTGAATTGTCATTCTCTCTTGGTTTATAGATTTATTAATTTGACAAAGGAATATTCATTTCACAAACCAAGTATATCAAGTAAATGTTGAAGAATTTTAGAATGGAAAATTGTGCACCAGACATCACACCCATGGTCACAAGTTGTAAATTGAGGAAATATGATAAATCACTGGAAGAAATCAAACATTGTATAGGTTAATCATTGGAAACATACTATATTTGAAAACATCAAGGCACGGTTTCAAGATGAACCAAAAGAAACTCATGTACAAACAGTGAAACAATATTCAGATATCCAAAAGGCACCTTGGATTTCGGCTTGTGGTACTCAAGAGGTGAATATTGTACTCTAAAAACATATAAAGATGTGAATTGGGAAGGGATTGTTGATGATAGGAAAAGTATAAGTTGAGGAGTTTTCTTTCTGGGAAACAAACTACTGTCCTTGTTGAGAAAGAAATAGTCCTCACTTTCCCTATCCACAATAAAGGCCAAGTGTACAAAAACAACAACATCTTGCAGAGAAGTTATTTTGATGAAGAAGGCTTTGAAATATATTAAGTTAGAATATGATCACCCAAAATCAATAATTTGTGACAACACAACAACGATAAATATTTCAAAGAGTCATGTTATGCACTCAAAAATAAAACATATTCCAATCAAGTATCAATTGTTAAGACAACAAGTGGTAGAATACAATTTCAGGTTGGAATATATTGACATCAAAGAGTAGATTGCAAATATTTTAACAATATCCCTTCCCAAAGAAACATTTGAATGTCTTAGGGAGAAATTGAGAGTAATATCCATCTCATCACCAAGTTCTTAAGGAGAAGCAAAAGCTCATGGGTAGAATCAATTTTCACTAACGTCAAAGGGGTAGTGTTGTACATGTAGGGAGAGTTGCATACAAACGGAGAGTCATAGATAGGGGGAGATTTATTTATATGCCCAATGGACTATGTGGTTCCTTGCAAGCTTACCATCAATGAGAAAGGGGAAGATTGTCAGAATCATTGTCATTGATTTAAAAGGATTAGTGATGTCATTAATGTCATATTATGGCATTAAAATGCACACAACATTTCCAATATTGATTTATATACGTGGGTCTACAAGTATATTAAAAACAATGGGTTCATGTGAAAAAGTAAAAAGTGAAATGGTGGCTTCAAACCCCATGGGTTTGGGGTATTTTCCCATGTTATTTTCAATTAATTATTTAATTAAGGGAAATGTGACTTCATGAAGGGTTATGAAAAAGTATAAAAAGGGAAAGCATTGAGAGAAAGTGTGTGTGTGAAAAATGGATTAACAAAGATTTAATTGGGAATCAATTTCAAGTCATATTGGAATTTTCATGATAAAAAAATTTATAGGACATGTCAGACCTCGAAATTTGGAAGATATAGAGGAGAGATCATGGTGTACATGTGGTACAAATTTTAGATGTTGATTTTCTAGAATTTTGGAGATATTCCTTATGGAAATTAGGGTTTCTAAATTATCCTGAGATCAATTTCAAATAAGTCAGCTTGTCACTTTCGCTATAACTTATTTTCCAGTATGTTTTAGAGCTTCAAACTTTGCAGAAATAGAGGTGAGATATTGGTGTACATGTGGTACAAATTTCATATTCTAGTTTTTATACTTTCAAAGATATTCACTTTTGATGTTAGGGTATATAAGTTCTCCTGAAATGAGTTTCAAATATGTCATATTGGCACTTTGTCTATAATTTATTTTCTAGGATATTTAATGCCTTGAAATTTTGCAAAGACAAAGGAAATATTGTGGTGTATATGTTGTAAAACTTTGAGATGTTAGTTTTTTATACTTTAGAGATATGCTCCATGGAACTTAGGGTTCTATAATGATCCTGAAATCCATTTCAAATAGTTAATCTTGGAACTTTCACTATGATGCATTTTTTGAGAAGTTTTACACCTTGAAACTCTGCAAAGATAGAGGATGATTATGGGTGTACATGGGATGTAAACATTATATGTTGGTTATCTATAATTTTAGTGATATGACCTGTGGAAGGTAGGGTTCTTGAATTCTCATAAAATTAGTTTCAAATAGGTCAACTTATGAATTTCACTATAGCTTATTGTCTGGGTTGTTTTAGACCTCAAAATTTTATAGAGACAAAGGACGTATATTGGTGTACATGTGGTACAAATTTCATATGTTGGTTCTTCATACTTTCTGAGATATTTCTGTGGAATTTAGGATTTATGAATGGTACTAAGATCAGTTCTGATGTAGGAGCATCCACAACTCATCAAGCGAGCCAACGCATGGAGCAGGACAGACAGTTGGATAGCACCAACACCAAATTTTGAAACACCTTGATATGGTTGCGCCAAGCATTAATGTGAAGAGTTAATGAAGCGCATTTTGTATATGTAATGGAACTTGAGCCTTTAATCTCTCATCCTAAGTATATAGGAAGGCATTTATTATAATTAATGTTGATAGATAGGAATTCATTGTAGAATTGATAGCTTCATATTTCGAGAGGGCAAACGGAATAGAGGCACCCTCCTTTGTATATTGTAAGAGGATCATTCAAGAGCAAGATGTAGAGCAGAGAAAAGAATTTGTGGAGAACATCCATGTACAGATATTGAATTAATAGAAAAGATTTGATTCAATTCCATGGCTGTGATCATTCTCTGTGTGTTGTTGATATTATGCTGTTGCATATTTGCTTCTTGTTATGCCTTTGTTTTATATGTTTTGTATGTGATTTCATGGTAGATTCAAAATCTGTGAGAGAGCCGAGAATAAGTTTCAATTGTTTCTCTGGTTGAGCCAGGAGATTCCTGCATAGAGTGCAGTCGAATTCATCCGCATGGAGTGCGTTGATGAGGCTCAACAGTTAAGCTATCATTCTCGATTTCCCAGAAGCTGAATTGGGTTAACCAAGCTGTGCAGGAGGAGCACAGGGTAGGTTTGAAGTCTCAGAGACGAGTCTGAGAGAAGGAAGACAGGATTGTTGTTGGCAGGATTGCACAGGGTCTGGACGAATTCAACACTTTGAGGGTTGTTGGAGGTCGAGCACGTAAAGCGCACGTGAAAGGTCTCTGAAGGAGTCAGAGAAATCAAGCTTAGAAGGGATAGTTCTTCCTCATCACAGTGAGAATAAATCCAGGGAAGATTCCTCAAGAGGAAGAAAATCGACGACTTGAAATCGTCGTGGAGAATCACAAATTCCCGCAAACCGTTCGATCATGGAGAAGCTGCGCAGGAGTTAACACCTTGGCACGCGAAGGACTAAAGCCCATCGGGGTTCGGCATTCAGCGATTGACGAGGTAAGGCACAAAACTATTGAAATCGCGAGTCA
This sequence comes from Picea glauca, assembly GCA_000966675.3. Lineage (NCBI taxonomy): Eukaryota > Viridiplantae > Streptophyta > Pinopsida > Pinales > Pinaceae > Picea > Picea glauca. Next base: position 2,261,563 of record JZKD02S2167067.1, on the reverse strand, counting down.
CGATTTCTCGAGTTAATTGGGACCGTCGATTGTGACAAGGATAGGTGGCACGCGATCCCGGAAGGTTGGGGTTCGGTGTTCGGCGTTCGGAGTTTTTCAACAGCAAGGAACTTGTATCGTGGATTCGTGATCCATGAAATCCCGAAGGGGACGTGGCAGTGTGGGGCCTCGAGATATAGTGGAATCTAGGTGGCGTTGTATCGGAAAATCGTCACCTCGGAGCTCGGGGTTTGGAAAGTCAGAGTGTTGATATTGCCGATAACGATTTCCCAATAGGGGAACCCTTGACGGGAGTGGAGAGCGTTGACCCATTGACCCATCGGGGATCGGGGTTTGGAATTGCACAAGGTTTTTGAACGAGTTTCGCGACACCACGAGACCTGATCTCCCGAGAAGCGAAGGAGAGATTTCCGAAGGAGAACTGTGGGTAGTGATAACTCCTGAGAGGAGTTGGAGGAGCATTCACGCTCTTCGGGCCGGAGGTGAAGAAGGTCCTAGTGGAGCGGCTGTTGGGAGAGCTATTGCGTCAGAGTGGTATCAGAGTGGGAGAAGAGTTCTCTTTGTTCCGGTAGCAGAGAGAAGTGGATTTCATCATGCCGCCTAGAAGAGAGAGGTAGTCACCTGATCGAGAAGACAGGGACATCCGAAGAAGGGGAAGGTCGGCAGGGAATCCAAAAATGGAACGCCAGATGAGAGATCTCCGAGAAAGGCTCGAGGAGATGGATACTGCGTAGAGGCGTGGGGTTGGTGTAGTAGAGTTCAACGATTCTGAAGTTGAAGAGGAAGTTGGACACGATGTAGAAGAGGTCTCAGTAGAAGACGCATCAACAGATAGGTTGATTAGAGCCATTGCTAGAATGACTTCAAAGACCAAAATGGACATTCCCGTCTATGAGGGAAGTCTAAATGCAGAAGAGTTGTTGGATTGGATCCGAGCACTCAACACCTAATTCGACTACGAATATATCGAAGAGGATAAGAAGGTAAGGCATGCTATTACTAAGTTGAAGGGACATGCAGCCTTATGGTGGAAAGAATTGCAGGCGGATAGGCGCTGCAAAGGAAAATAGAAAATTAAGAGCTGGGACAGGATGATCGCTAAGATGAAGGCGAAGTTCATCCCTAGAGATTATCATATCACTTTGTTCAGGCGAATGCAGAACCTGAGATAGAAGTTGATGACGGTGAAAGAGTACACCGAAGAGTTCTATAGGCTCAATATTCGAGCAGGTCATCGGGAGAGTGATGACGAAAAAGTGGCGAGATACCTGAATGGATTAAGGTATGACATTCAGGATGAACTGAGCATGTTGACCATCCGAACAGTTGAGGATGCATATCAGATGGATCTAAAAGCTGAGGAGAAGCTGAGCCGCAAGCAAGGACAGCGAGGGCGAGGCAGGAGTCAGCCCAGAGGCAAGGCGGTTTCCCAGGAAAGAATTCAGAAGCCCAAGGAGGAGTGGCAGAGACCTCAGGGTAAGGTTGAGAGAGGTGGAACCTCACAGCAGAGGCAACCACAAACTAAACAGAGGCAACAATATGTTGAGCCAAGGAGGCAACATACAGAGCAGAGTGTCAAATATGCTGACCCCAACGTTATTCCTCGTATCAGAGGTAGATGAAGAGGCCGAGGAGGAATCATCACATGTTTTACATGTGGAAAAGACGGACACAAAGTCATAGATTGTCCAGACAGGAAAATGGACAGAAATGAGGCTCACATCACTGAGGCGCAGAGGCGTGATGCTGAGAACGAAGATGGAGACAGCGGAAGGTCGCTTGGGATGCATAAGATCCTTCTAACGCCTAAGAAAGAGGTGGACAACTAAGTGCAAAGGAGCAGACTATTCAGGATGGCTTGTACAGCCAAGGACAGGAAATGCAAAGTCATAATTGACAGTGGGAGAACCTATAATCTCGTTTCGACCGAGATGGTGGAAAAATTGGAGCTGGAAACAACTAAGCACCCGAGTCCATATAAAGTCTCATGGTTACAGAAAGGACACCGGGTAAGTGTCACTAAACAATGCTTAATTAAATTCAAAATTGGGAATTACCATGATGATATTATCTGTGATGTCATTCCCATGGACGTATGTCACATATTGCTGGGTAGACCATGGCAATATGATAGAAATGTTGTTCATGATGGGAGGATGAACACCTACATCTTGGAGAAGGATGGGAGGTTACACAAATTGCTTCCGATAAAAGATAAAGAAGTGAAGCTGGAAGTAACCAGCACCATACTTCTCATGAGTGGGAAGGAACTTCTCATAGAGATGGGGAAGAACGGAGATCCACAATTCTTTGTTGTCAGGAAACCAAAAATTGTCCTGACAAGCACAAGAGTGGACGACTTGCCAGAAGAGGTTCAGGAACTGTTGGAAGAGTTCGATGATATCATCGTGGACGAACTAACTTGTTCGTTGCCATCGATGCGAAGTGTGAGTCACCATATTGACCTCATACCTGGAGAAATCTTTCCAAATAAAGCAGCGTACAGGTTGACACCTCAGGAGAACGAGGAGGTCAAAAGGAAGGTACAGGATCTGCTAGATAAAGGACTGGTCAGAGAGAGTGTTAGTCCATGTGTTGTTCCGACAATACTAAGTCTAAAGAAGGATGGAGGCTGGAGGATGTGTACAGACTCCAGGGCGATAAATAAAATCACCATCAAGTACAGATTTCCACTGCCAAGAATGGATGACTTGATGGATTGCCTGAGTGGGGCAAATTATTTTTCGAAAATTGATCTCAAGAGTGGATACCATCAGATCCGGATGAGAGAAGGAGATGAATGGAAAACAACATTCAAAACAAACGAAGGTTTGTACGAATGGCTGGTCATGCCATTTGGTTTGACAAACGCGTCGAGCACATTCATGAGGCTGATGAATGAAGTCCTGCGGGAATTCATTGGCAAATTTGTAGTCGTATATCTGGACGACATATTAATTTTCAGGAAGACGAAGGATGAACACTTGAGGCATTTGGCCATTGTGATGGGAAGGCTACAACAGGAGAAGATGTTGATCAATTTGAAGAAATGCTCATTCATGCAGACATAACTCATTTATTTGGGTTTTGTAATCTCGGCGAATGAATTGAAGATGGACCCTGAGAAGGTGGAAGTGATCAGAAATTGGCCATCGTCGAGGAATGTTTTTGAGGTAAGGAGTTTCCATGGGTTAGCTAGTTTCTACCGAAAGTTCATTCAAAATTTCAGTGGAATTAGTGCAACAATCATGGACACAGTGAAGAAACGGCATAAGGTTTTTCACTGGACAACAGAGGCTGAGAGGAGCTTCAACCTGTTGAAGCAGAAGATAACAGAGCAACCGATTTTGGTATTGCCTGATTTCCAGAAAACATTTCATGTGAAATGTGATGCCAGTGGGTATGTTGTTGGAGGGGTCCTGAGTCAGAATGATAGACCTGTTGCATATTACAGCGAGAAGTTGGATGATGCAAAGCTCAAGTACTCCACATGCGATAAAGAGTTCTATGCCATCATACAGACATTGAAGAAGTGGAGGCATTACTTGATACCCAAGGAATTCGTTTTGTACAATGATAACCATGCATTGCAGTTTGTAAGTCAATAGGAGAAGTTGAACCAGAAGCATGTGAAATGGGTAGAGTACATGCAAAATTTCACATTTGTGATCAAGCACATTTCAGGAACTGCTAACAAAGTGGCTGATGCTTTGAGCAGGAAATGCTTGTTGCTGCAGGAGTTCAGAGTCAAGACACTGGGTTTTAAAAATTTAAAAGATATGTATGCAGGTGATGCAGATTTTGCAGAAGCATACGAGGTAGCTGAGAATCTAGTTCTCAGGGATCGGAGTCCGTGGCTAGAATATATGATCTAGGAAGGATTGTTGTTCAAGGGCAATCAGTTGTGCATTCCGAATTGCTCCATGAGGGAGAATTTGGTGAAGGAAAAGCATAGTGGAGGATTAACAGGTCCTTTTGGACATGAAAAGACATTTGCCAAGCTGAGCGAATCATATTATTGGTCAGGGATGTGTACTGCTGTCAAACGGTTTATTGACAGATGCAGGATATGTCAACATGCGAAGGGCCGAAAGCAGAACACAGGGTTATATCATCCATTGTCCATACTTGAAAGGCCATGGAAAGACATCAGTATGGATTTTGTGTTGGGATTTCCGAGGACTCAGTGAGGAGTTGATTCCATCTTCGTCGTGGTGGACAGGTTTTCGAATATGGCACATTTCATACCATGTAAGAAGACCAGTGATGCGACCCACATCGCTAACTTGTTTTTCAAAGAGATTGTGTGATTGCATGGATTGTCGAGAAGCATAGTCTCGGATCGGGATACGAAATTCATAGTTCATTTTTGGAGGACACTATGGAAGAAGCTGGGAACTAATCTTCCATTTAGTTCAACTTATCGTCCACAGACGGATGGACAAACGGAGGTGGTAAATAGAAGTCTGGGAGATCTGTTGAGAAGCTTGGTGACAGAGCATCACAGCAGTTGGGACCAGATATTGCCATAGGCAGAATTTGCGTACAACGATTCAGTGAATCGAAGTACAGGAAGAAGCCCATTCCAGATTTTGTATGGAACACAGCCGAGGGGAGTTTCTGAGATCAGGGAGTCAGAACAGGCTGAAACTAGCAGCGCTCGTGCTGAAGAGTTTGCCGAGGCGATGCAAGAACTTCACCTACAGGTGAAACAACGACTGTAGAAGTCCAACCAGGAGTATAACCGCAGAGCTGATCAACGGAAGAGACAACTTTAGTTTGAAGTTGGTGACATGGTTCTGGTGCACTTAAGGAAGGAAAGGTTCCCGAGGGGAACGTATAACAAGCTCAAGATGAAGAAAATTGGGCCATGCAAAGTCCTGAAGAAGTTCGGAGAGAACGCTTATGAGCTTGAATTGCCAGAGGGCATCGGTATATCTATGATATTCAATATTTCAGATTTATACCCATACAGGGCTGGACAAGCAGATGCTGGAGTTGAAGAACCAATGATCCATTGGCAGAAATAATTACCAGTTGCACAAAAACCTCATATGGAGTGCATACTGGATAAAATAGTAGGCCGGAAGACTTGGCGGAAATAGTATTTTGAATACCTGGTGAAATGGAAGAATCACCCAGTGGAGGATGCCAGCTGGGAGACAGAACTAGTGATATTGAAACATGGGCAGACTGTGCAGGAGCTCATGGACAGGGGCCCATGAAAATTTTCGAGCTGAGGAGTATGATGCAGGAGCGTCCACAAGTCATCAACCGAGCCAGCGCGTGGAGCAGGACAGACAGCTGGATAGCGCCAGCACCAAATTTTGAAACACCTTGATATGGTTGCGCCAAGAATTAATGTGAAGAGTTAATGAAGTGCATTTTGTATATGTAATGGACCTTGAGCCTTTAAGCTCTCATCCTAAGTAGATAGGAAGGTATTTATTAGAATTAATGTTGGTAGATAGGAATTCATTGTAGAATTGATAGCTTCAGATTTCGAGAGGGAAAATGGAATACAGGCGCCCTCCTTTGTATATTGTAAGAGGATCATTTAGGAGCAAGATGCAGAGCAGAGCAGAGAATTTGTGGAGAACATCCATGTACAGATATTGAATTAATAGAAAAGCTTTGATTCAATTCCATGGCTATGATCATTCTCTGTGTGTTGTTGATATTATGTTGTTGCATATTTTCTTCTTGTTATGCATTTGTTTTATATGTTGTGTATGTGATTTCATGGTAGATTCAAAATCTATGAGAGAGCCGAGAATAAGTTTCAATTGTTTCTCTGGTTGAGCCAGGAGATTCCTGCATAGAGTGCAGTCAAATTCATCCGCATGGAGTGTGTTGATGAGGCTCAAAAGTTAAGCTCTCATTCTCAATTTCCCAGAAGCTGAATTGGGTTAACCAAGCCGTGCAGGAGGAGCGCGGGGTAGGTTTGAAGTCTCAGAGATGAGTCTGAGATAAGGAAGACAGGACTGTTGTTGGCAGGATTGCACAGGGTCTGGACGACTTCAACACTTTGAGGGATGTTGGAGGTCGAGCACGTAAAGCACGCGTGAAAGGTCTCTGAAGGAGTCAGAGAAATCAAGCTTAGAAGGGATATTTCTTCCTCGTCACAGTGAGAATAAATCCAGGGAAGATTCCTCAAGAGGAAGAAAATCGACGACTTGAAATCGTCGTGGAGAATCACGAATTCCCGCAAACTGTTCGATCATGGAGAAGCTGTGTAGGAGTTAACACCTTGGCACGTGAAGGACTAAATCCCATCGGGGTTCGACATTCGACGATTGACGAGGTAAGGTGCAGAACTGTTGAAATCGCGAGTCGTGATTTCCCGAGTTAATCGGGACTGTCGATTGCGATAAGGACAGGTGGAACGCGATCCCGGAAGGTCGGGGTTCGGCGTTCAGCGTTCAGAGTTTTTCAACAGCAGGGAACTTGTATCGTGGATTCGTGATCCGTGAAATCCCGAAGGCGACGTGGCAGTGTGGGGCCTCGAGAGATAGTGGAATCTAGGTGGCGTTGTATCGAAAAATCAACACCTCGGAGCTCGGGGTTTGGAAATTCAGATTGTTGACATTGGCGATAGCGATTTCCCGATAGGGGAACCCCTGATGGGAGTGGAGAGCGTTGACCCGTTGACCCATCGGGGATCGGGGTTTGGAATTGCACAAGGTTTGTGAACGCGTTTCGCGACACCGCGAGACCTGATCTCCCAAGAAGCGAAGGGGATATTTCTGAAGGAGAACTGTGGGTAGTGATAACTCTCGAGAGGAGTTGGTGGAGCATTCACGCTCTTCGGGCCGGAGACGAAAAAGGTCCTGGTGGAGTGGCTACTGGGAGAGCGGTTGCGTCAAGTTCCAAATAGGTTAGCTTGGAATTTTGACTAGAACATGTTTTCTAAGACTCTTCAGAATGTGAAAATTTCAAAGAATAAAGGAGACATACATAAGTACCTAAGGTAAAAATTTGAAAAAATTGGATATGTGGAATGTTTTACAAGTTCATTCTTGGGAAGAGGCCTAAACAAATAATATTTGAGAAATCTTTTTTTTGGAAATTCAAATTTTGGTCTGACCTAGTAACGGAAAACATAATGAGCATACCTAGTGAAGGAAAGAGAAACAAGAAGACCTCGTGAAGGAAGAAGTATCATGAAAACTCGGTGAAGGTTGGTTTATCTCACTGAAATACATTGGCTTCCCTTTCTAAGTTAGTTCATAGTGCTGAGGATTGGTGTCTCCAAAATATTGGTGTCTACAAATATCTGTAAGAGTTGGTTGGTGCCACTAAAAAAAAATATTGGTGTCTCTTGATAAGTTGATCCTTAGCAATGGTGATTGGTGTATATGAAGATATGTAAGATTATTTTTGTTCCTACCATGATTTGTACTGGTGGGGATTTGTGTCTCAAGTAGTTTGGTTCCTACAAATATTTGTAACAATAGGTTGGTTCCTACAATGAATTATAAACATAAGTTTTTTTGTTTTCTCTTGAAAGGGTTTCCATGAAAATCTTGTGTTCCATGTTCTAAAGTTAATAGATCTTATATGTGATTGTTTTATTATGGTTGATGAATGTTTGAAAAAGTAAAAAAATGTCTTATATTTATTCACCCACCCACCACTTAGTATAAGCATGTTCTCATCATTCCCTCCTTCATAAAGAATGGAAGGTCCTCTAAATTATATCTTTTTTTCTATGTAGAAAGCCCCATTAAAATCCCAAGTTTTCCTTATTTATTTTTCCTAAAGTGAACTATGGAGAAATCCATTACTTCTTCGATCTAACCTCCAAAATCTTCACAATTAACTTGGATGGTCCATCAAGTGTAACACTTTGTAATATTTCTGAACAACATAATGTATAACCCTATGTGAGATTTTTTAAACAATGACCATGTAAAGTTAAAATATTATTTAAAAAATAAATCAGTATACCATAAAGATGCAAGTCAAATTTTAATATAACTCTTGAAACAAGGTACTTGTGATTTTTATGATATTTAAACTTTTTGGAGTTAGTTAATATCAACTTGGTCTAATGTGTCCTTCGGTAAAAGTTTGTTTCTTAGTCTGTATCTTTAATATGCATTAGCATGCATTTGTACTTGGGTAATCTTATGGTCACAATATCTTCTCAACATAGAGTGATTCAACATATCATATTCTCCTCGATATTAATGACTACATTGATTCATGGATTAACACCCAATAGATCTATGATATCTATTTAAAGAGCATGGATGGTCATTTATCGATGATCGATAGTGAGAAACTTTCTTGTAAATTTGTCTGTAATATTTTTCCTTTGCATTATTAAACACTCGAAGTGGCCACATTGGTTTGTTTGTGTATGTTTCCCCATAAAGTTTTTACCATGTCAAAAAATTGGTGTGTTGATATTTGATCTAGTTGGGTTAGTGGTTATTGAAGGTTTTCATCGTATGTTGAAATACTTGTGATGTCGAACATGGTATTAGAGCGCATTTGAAGACCTGCTACCACTGTAGATAAATATCATGAAGTTGTGTTGTTTCGCCTCTAATTTATATGATTTCCATACATTTATGGGTTCATATGACCATTTCATTTCATTTGGAGCGCTTGTTTCAATTAGGAATGTCTTTTGTTTCACTTGAAAAGGTTTTTGTTTGTCCAAGATACGACCATTTTAGTCAGATCTCGAGGCATAAAGATTGAATGTTCCATTTTTATTTTTTGCAGAGATAATATTTAGGTTTTTTTCGATTTTCTATTTTTTTATTTTCGGATTGATGCTATTTTCGATATGTGTATACTCTTTTCCCTACACTTTAAGTGATCTCTTCAAATAAAAAACATAGTGGAAAATATTTTCCTATCTACGTGTGTTATTTACCATGTTCTCTATGTGATCTCAGTAAATCAGAAACATAGGGAAAAATTGCATTTTCTGGGTAAGCTAATTGAGATCTAACCCTTCTTGCCATCGAGAAGCAAATATTTATTATTGTGTGAAAATATTTTTTTATGAGCATGTTATCCAAGGACATCTTCCACAACAATAACAACAAAAACACCTCAAATCCTCCTTTTAAACAATATAATGTGTTTCGCATTAGCTCGCCTGGTTAAAAGATGTTTTATTAGGTAAGAGGTCTTGATTTCAAGTCTCATTTTTGTGACTATTTTTGAAAAATTCTAGGGATCCATTGTAAAGTGTATTTCACTTAAATTATAAAAGTGAATCAATGTTATATTTAATATGTTATCTTAATTTATTCATTTTTAATGAAACTTTCATTTATAATGTAACTTCATTGTAAAAGTGATCAATGCTTATTCTATAAATGTGGGTCACTTCATAAGAAACTTATTTGTAAAAGCAAGGTTACTAGAAGGAGGCGCATCACCACATGGACCAACTTCTACTTGTCACATGGTTCTTTGATTAGTGTTTATGCCTTTTTTTCAAAGGGACATAACTTTCACATATGAAGTCCATTTTCAGTGTCATTTTTCTAAACAAACTAATTTTTTGAGATCTTTCCATCCAAACCATCAATTTCATATTCTAAAATCATATTATCTGTATATTTAATATTTCTTCTCAAAGTGATATTTTTTTTACCAGTACCAACTACTTCTCATGGAAATCCCATATGGAGCATGTATTAAGAAGTAAGGGATTGTAGTAGATCACCCAAAGAAAATAAAAACAACCCACTGAAAATGAAAATAAATTCAAATGGGCCAATAAAAATGACGAAGAACATGGAATGATGAAAATTTTGGTTTTTCCTAATTTAAGGTTTCACCTTCAAGGAATTAATGACCCTAATGAATCTTGGGAAAAACTTGAATCTATGTTTGGTAAACATAATATTATTCGAGGCCATGAGATAGAAAATCAATTAATGACTTTAATTACAAATGATTTTCCTTGCATTGAAGACTATTTATCTAAGTTCAAAACACTTACAATTTTATGTAAAGAGTGTAAAGTAGATTTGGACAATGAGCATTGAATATATATTATTACTTGTAATCTAGGTAGTGCATATTCATTGTTTGTTTCTACCTTCAATGCTAAAAGAGAAGCTATAGGGTATTCTTATCAAAACTCACTATTGATTTATTTTATGATGCTTTCATTAGAGAGAAATATAAGCTTATGCAACTTAAAGTGATTAGCACTGCAGGTACCTCCAGCAAATCCCAAGTGGCCCAACAGAAAGATAAAACAAATAATCCAAAGAAGAAACATCCTCACCAAACAACAAACAAAATAAGGTCCTGAAACCATCTCATCCATCTTCTGCTCCTAATTGTGACATTCCCATCTGGTAAAACTCCTACGATGTACAACCGGTAAAAGCACCCTTAATTTTTTCTTTTTTGTGTGAGTGTGTGTAGGAAGGTAATAATAATATTATACTCAACATTGCAACACGATGATGAACACAACGCATGCAACTCATGCAACAACAACATAACAACCTAACATAAAAGAACATCAAGCACCTAGAAGCAATGTACAACATTCAACAGATGAAGAATAAGAATGACTACCCACCTGTCCTACCCTATAATGGTTAGGACCTCCAGGACACATAAGCAATGCTCAAGCTCATGTTCCCATCGATTTTGACCTTTTAAGGTCTCAAGGCTAGCAACTATTCTGAGGAACAAGGAGGTGTCTACATCCCGCCCGACACAAGTAGACCAAGCCTACTAAGCTAAGGACAATCATCCTAACAACACAACACACACAAAATTAAATTACACAAGTAACTAGAACCCTTACAGTGAGAAAAACCAATCACATTGAATGTTTACAAACCAAGTACAAACATTAATTAATAATAAACAACAACACCCTCAACGAGAAGCACAAACTAAAAACGACTTCATCAACAACCCAACCATTAACCAAGACTAAATGGTTAATATCTATGATTTAAATTGGCATTAATTACAGATCAATTAACCAGTCTAAATTCCATTAGTCAATGAGTTACCAACCGAACTTAACATGAATTATGACTCAAATTTAGTGAGTCTGAGTTACCAATTAGGCGATATCTATAAATCCAACTAACATCAATTACATATCTAAATTAACAAGCCTAAATTTGCAATCTAGTCTTTACTCACCAGACTAATTTTAATATTATTACAACCTAAATGGACAATTCTATAGTAATCTGAATCACCATCCAACTAGCCATAAACTTGAATAAAAACATTAACATTTTAAAGTGGAATGCTACCTTTAGAACATATGAACAGTTAAACCTTAGCATTACTCTAGCTATAATGACCGAACTAACCACACTCGCTATTTCTTATCATTGAGGGGGGAAACTGCCAGCTAATAACATTGCTATGGAAAATCAATAAGGTAATTACATATCTGCTACATAACAATTTATTACAGCAGTTAATAAGGCATTTAACATCATGATTAACATTACAATTAATTTAGCAATAGCAGGGTAGTTTGCATGACTATTTTCATAACAAGTGATATAGCACTAACAAGGCAATTAACATGCTACTTAACATAACAGTTAAAATAACAGTAGAAAGGCAATTTATATGAAGGTTAACATAACGATTGATAGAGCAATAACAAGGCAATTTACATAAATATTAACCATTTAACTCACTGTTGCATTTAATCAATAAGACAGAATCAACTGACCATTGACTCAGGGTAGTAATTAACATGGAAATTATTGGACCAAAGGCATCACTGTAGCAATTATCCTGGCAATTAATAAGGAAATAATATAACATTTAATATTTCAATTAACGTGATAATCAACGTGGCCAGTAACATTGTTGTGGTAATTAAAGCTTGGCAGTTAGAATGTTGGGTATTCATTCAATGTGAAGGAGGATAAAAGGGAAAAAAAAAAACTACAGAAGGGCCAACTCGTGGTCAGTCAACAACAACTCAATCAAAGATTAAGGCAAGTTGTGTTCATTTAACAACAAACTCAGTGGTATACATAGTAAAAACTAAGAGATAAAAACGAGTTGTAATCAGTGATAAATCGCTTGGATTCAGTGATGAATACACCATGAATTCAGTTGTAAATCGTGGTGTAAACTTAGTGATAGAAACACTCTGAAACAAGTTGAAAACGTTGGTCTACACAGTCCATTTTTAAATCCCAACCGTGGTCATTCACAGCAAACAATCATCAGTTTTGAAGGTGACTTCATGGGCATTTAAATAGCAGTCTAAGTCAAACTTTAAAAACAAATACATGGGTGATTCAACAACAATCTCTTCACAATTTAAAGGAAAAAATCATGGGCATTTAAACAACAATCTATGTCCATCTTTAAAGGAAAATAAGTGGTTAATTTAATAGCAACACAGTCAACTTCTGATTACCAAAAATGTGGTCATTTCGACAAGTAAAGTTGTGATTTAAATGGGTGAAATCGTGGGTGATTTCTACAGCAACACAGTCAACATTTTTAGATGGAAAAATCGTGGTGGAAAATGCAACCGAAAGAAAATTACCTATTTTCTGTCATTAAGTGATAAACAAAACATTGTACCATCACACCAGAAGGGGATTTCGTTTTTCCTGTGATTAAATAATAAGCAATTCATTGTGCCATCACACCAGAGGGGAATTATGTTTTTCCTGTCATTAAATAACCAAATATTTGTTGTACCATCACACCAAAAGGGGATTTCATTTTCCATTGCCAGGATACAAATATAATGCAGACATGAATAACACCAAAAACATTTTTCCATTTCTCAGATACCAGATATAAAAATGCAGACAGGGAATCAAATCATTTTTTTCATTGCCAGAATACCAATACAACACAGACATGAATAAGAAAATAAAAACGTGTTTCCATTCTAGGAGATCAATACAGAAATGTAGACATGAAATAAATTCATTTTTCCATTTGCAGAATACAAAATAATTATCTTAATTAATTATTTATTTCCCCTACATTCCTCCATTATTATTATTTTTTAATTAATTAATTATCTTATTTCCCTCACCCACCTAGAGTTACTCCTAGAATCACTCTTGGGTGTCCCGAAATTCCCTTACATGTTTTAAAGGCTTTTCATATTATTAAATTGTTAATTCAATTTAAATTAGAAATCTCTTAAATGGTAGATTCTTTACTAAGTTGAATTTCCGCTTTTTCCCTTAAGTTCCCCCTTTTCCCTTTTTATGTTTACCTCTTTTCCTAGTTTCCTAATATTTTAGATTTTCCCTCTTTCCCCTTTTTACTTAGAACCCAAAAATGCAGGTGTGGAAATTAACCCTTTTTCTCTTTTCTTGTTTAATTAGTATATTTTAATTTATCAAGGTAATAAAACAATTAATTCCCTTTTTAAATTTTAATCCAACAGATTTTCTTTGAAACAATTTATTTCATACTCCCTTCATGTTACAAGATTTAACAAAGATCATAATTATTATTCATGTGGTTTTTATTTTTTTTATTTTTATTTTTATTATTATTATTATTATTATTATTTTGAGAGATAAAATTTTACCACTAGCATAGTTTAGACCTAGACCTTAATTTTCGTGATGGGCGACATTTTATTAGGAAAAAGGTTTTTAAAAAACAAATCTTATCACATTGTTCATCCTAAGTCCATCTAGGTTCATTCCTTTATCAATAACAACGTGACGTGCCCTTCAGGACGCACCAGGTGCTGCAAGGGTGCCACTCGCCTCATTTGTTCCTTTGCGTGGCGTGCCCTTCAGGACGCACTACGTGCTCCAAGGGTGCCACTCGCCTCTTTCCATTTTTCTTGCACGACGTGACCTTCAGGATGCACCACGTGCTTCAAGGTTGCCACTTGCCTCTTGAATGACTTGGTAGACATCAATAACCCCTGGTGTCAATACTCCGCCAGGTGAACTTGTGGGAGAATAAGGGCCTCTAAGGAATAAGGCCCCTGCCTTATTGCGTGCCACTTAGAATCATCGTGAGTGACTGTCGCAGTCTGCCCTCATGACATCGTGGGTCCTCTTGAACTAGGTAAACCTTAACCTATAGTTCGAGCCACAACAAGAGTGTTAGTAAGTTGTAGTAGGGATGTTGTCCACACCTCTCCCTCAACATCTCTGGTAGTCGTGTGTGACCCCTTTACTCCACATGTGAGTCGTGTGTGACCCCTTTACTCCACATGTGAGTCTGGTCGACAAGCTATCGTCAGCCTGCATCATCAATGAATCATGTCAAAATATATCCATATCATATCATCTATTCAGAATCACTAAAATCACAGTGAAACAATCAAACCCCAATGGTACACTCCCCAACTCGATCCAGAGACCAAGGGGTTCAATCGATGCCTCTGCATTCTCGAGGTCCAAAATATTGCACACTTAGTAAAACCAAGTCAATAGCACCTATCTATCTGGAGGCGGTAAAACAACATGTCATCATCCCATAACGCCTCATAATCAAAATCAAAAGTTTTAATTTGATAATAATCCGGATCACTTGCGAGCAAGTATCATCAAAGAATAGGTTTGTTTAGTGTGCCAGAGCAGGATGTTACATATAGCCCCTCTTGGTCCAAACTTCATCTCGAAGTTTCACAGTATATATGCCGAAATAAAGTGTATCATAGTATCATATGTTTATCTATCAAACAAAAATGGAAACTGCTGGCGCATATCATATGCGTCCTCCTAGGTCATCGAGTGCATACTATAATTGTCCCACTGGACCTTGACCTGCTCTATCGTTTGACGCCATAGCTGTCGAATGTGATGTTCCAAGATGCAGATTAGCTTAGCTGTGAGCGCACCCTCATCCCACACCCGCAAGGTGCTCATGTCAAACAGTTGTAGGATCACTAATCATAAAGTCTCGAACGGAGACGTGAAAGACATCGAGCATACGCCTCAAGAATTAGGAAAGGCTAGTAATTAGGCCACAGGCCTCTCTTTTCCACAGTATCATAGAAGATAGTTTAGTCCCTTTTCCAAACTTGATCAAACTCTTATGTGGTTTCCACCGCAAAAATACTCGATCTCCATATCATAACTACGATCGACACGATGTGCATCAACAAAAATCTTCCGCCGATCCAACGCTTCCTTGATCCCTTGTCTTAGTTTTCATTTAATATTCCATTTCTTGGATCACTTCTGGTCCCATCATGACCCTATCCTTAAGTCAATCCCAACTCAAATGCATCTGATACGGTTTCCTGTAAATAAACTCAAAAGGCGCCATCTCAATGGTTCTTTGGTAAAAAAAATTATAAGCGAATTCCACCAGTGGCAAGAATTCTTCCCAACAACTTTGTTGGTTCATCACGTATAGGCGCAAAATGTCCTCCAAGGTCTGGTTCATTCATTCGGTCTGCTCGTAGTCTCTGGGTGATACACAATACTAAAGTTAAGTTGGGTTCCCAAGGCCTCTTGGAAACTCATCCAAAATCATCGAGTAAACATCGATCCTCGATCAGATATAATCCTCTTAGGCATGCCATGCAGCCTCACAATCTCACTGATCAAAACTCTAGCTATGTCAGGTGCCTGATACATCGTACGCACAGGAATAAAGTGAGCACTATTCTTTAGAGTGACTACTACTACAAAAATCGAGTCATGTCTCCTTGTCATTAGTGGCAATCCAATAATAAAATCCATCAAAATAACCTCGCATTTTGATTATATAATAGTGTTTGGTTGTAGTAATCATGTTGGGTGTCTATGTCTAGCCTTTACTTGCTGACATTCTAGACATATGGCCACATAGTTGGCTATGTCTGCCTTCATTCCCTTCTAGAATAATAAGGATTTAGGGTCTTCCCTCATCTTCGTGGCTCCCGGGTGAGCCATGTAAAATGCTCTATGAGCCTCTCTCAGGATCAACATCCTCAAGTCGTCGTTCAACAGTACATAGATCCTATTTTTAAACCTCAATAACCCATCGCTATCAAACGAAAATCCTTCAAATCACATTACCATCATTGTGTTTTGTCCGATAAAACCCTCGACCTCTTTGTACCAGTCATCGTCACATTGTAAAGTTAGAATCTTTTCTCGTAGATTCGTCTAAATAGGAAACACCGAAAATATGCACGGGTTCCAACTCAATGCATCAACCACTCAGTTTATTTTTCCTTTTATGTAAGTAATCTCAAAGTTGTACATGCTAAGCAATTCCGACCAATGCCATTGTCACACATTCAGGTCACTTTGTGTAAAGATGTGTTGTAGTCCACAATGGTCAGTCTTTAGTTCAAATTTTCGTCCGACAAGGTAGTGTCTCCAAACCTTCAAGGCATAAACGATGGATAACAACTCCCAATCATGCATCACATAGTTCTCCTCATTCCTTCTCAGTTTCCTTGAAATGTAAGTGATCACTCATCCGTATTGCATCAAGACTCTGCCTAGGCCTTCCTTGGATGCGTCAGTGCATACCAAGAAGTTTGCGTCGATGTCAGGGACCTTTAGTATTGGCATTGTTGTCAACAATTCCTTGAGCCTCCGAAATGCTTCCACGCATTTCTCGGTCCAAACAAACTTCTTGTTCTTCTTTTGCAACTCCGTGATCAGACTTGCTATCTTCGAAAACCCCTCGACGAACCGTTGATAGTATCCTACTAAACCCATAAAGCTACGTACTTCCGAGACATTCATTGCAGCAGGCCATTCCATAATAGCTTCGACCTTGGCTGCATCCACCACGATGCCTTAGCTGGAGATTACATGCCCTAAGTAGTGAATCTTCGATTGATAAAATGAGCATTTGGACAACTTCCCATACAATTTTTTATCTCGCAGACACTGTAGTACCAAGCCTAAGTTCTCGTCATGCTCCTCTGTCATTCGAGAGTATATCAAAATATCATCAATGAATACTTGGATGAATTTGTCCAAGTACTCGCGGAACACCTCGTTCATCAAACTCATAAATACCCCTGGGGCATTTGTCAATCCAAATGGTAAAATAGCAAACTCGTAATGTCCAAACCTCGTATTAAGGGCGGTGTTAGGGACATCATCCTCCTTGATCCGTAACTGGTGATACCCTGATCGCAAATCGATCTTTAAGAACACTGTCGCACCCTTCATTTGATCGAATAGATCATCAATCCTCGGCAATGGATATTGATTCTTGATCGTTTCCTTGTTCAATTGATGGTAGTCAATGCAGAGCCTCCATGACCCATCCTTATTTTGTATGAAAATAACTGGCACACCCCATGGTGACATGCTTGGACGTATTAGTCCCAGATCCAACAACTACTTCAGTTGCATTTTCAACTCTTGTAACTCTCGGGTCGACATCCGATAAGGTGTTCTTACTATCATTTTAGTCCCCGGTTTTAGGTCTTTAGTAAACTCCAATTCCCTCTCCAGTGTCATCCCAGGTAACTCCTCCGGAAATATGTCCGCAAACTCGCTCACAACCATAAGGTGTTCTAAACCTTCCGCTACTCCCTTCTCATTTAATGGAAGGATTGCATAAATCTTACATCCCTTGTGCATGCTCTTCCAAAGCTGCAAGGAAGTAATGAACCTTAGGGAAACTCCCTGGTTTCGGCCTACAATCACACGTCTCTGTCCCTCATCATCAACCAAGCTCAATTGTTTCGTCTTACAGTTGAGTATCGCCTCATGCAATTCCAACCAGTCCATACTAATCATGATGTCATAAGATCCTAAGATCGTGAAGTACAGGTTGTCCCTGGTGACAAACTCTACCAGATTAACGATACAGCCTGTAACCTTTCCTCCAACCTTTTGTTTGGCTCCCAAAGCCATCTCTACGAAGCTAAACTCATCATGTTTGACTGCCTTTACCTTAATCATTTTTAGCGCTTCAAGAGAAATGAAACTCTTGGTAGCACCAGGATCTATCAAAATACAAAGGCTTTGGTCAGCGACAGTACCTAACATATTGAGCACGATCGACTGTTTCTTTGCTTGGTAGTTATTCATCGTTGCATGAATCCAATGGGCCTTTCCCAAACTCCCACAATAGTGGGTTCGACTGATCCAGATGCTCCGACCCTTTCCTCTAGGAAGTCCTAGTGGTAATGTGGCTCCCCACAGTCCATCCACTTTCTTCGGTCCAGTAATCCTAGTACCCAAAGTAGAAGCTGAATTCCAACGCTAAGGCAAACACAAACTTGTTGACCTTAAGTGTCTCGGTAAGGGTGCAGAGCATACCGAAGCAGCTCCAAAATGGGCTTCATACTCGAGCACCATACGACCACCCTGTCATAAGGCGTGGAACTCGTTGAGTTGACACTCAATGAATTCCTATGATAGGTACCTCTCTCGAAACCTCTCCTCGAACAGTTCTCGATACACTCTTCGACGATCAGGCTCAAAGTGGTAGGAGCGTCTTCTGCCATAGAAGAGCACTCTTCTTCAATTGAAAGACAACCATGCAGACCTTCAATATGGAAGTCGTAATCGTTAAGCGCTACGCCTTGCTCCACAATCGATCCTCGATGGCACAACCGTCCGCGACACTCGTGGACTCGAGAACTCAACTCTCTCCAGTTCTCGATGGATGCTAATGGTACTAGCTAGGGCGCACTGTGGACCCTCATGGGTATAGGTGCCCTGGCCTCATCTCAGTACTGATGGTGAATCAAGGCCTTTGAAATTATTTGGAAGAGCCTTGTCAGACCACCATCATCACTTACTACAAGTGAATCCATCCCATGGACTTGTTCCTCGCCTTGGGGTCAAACTCTGAGGGCACGAAACTTTTAGAGGCGTCGCACTTCCATCCACAATACCTCGTCACGAATTTCTACAATGTCATCTAACAATGATTATCTCAAGAATAATTTAAAGTTTTAAATAGCATTAGGTTAAGAAAGAATGGCGATCCACAGTCGCAGGGTCGAACCCGCTCTGATACCACATGTGACATCCCGATCCGGTATGACTCCTATGATGTACAATTGGTAAAATCACTATTAATTATTTTTTTGTGTGAGTTTGTGTAGGAAGGTAGTAATGACATTATACTCAACATCACAACACAACGACAAACACAATGCATGCAACTCACGCACCAACAACATAACTGTTATCACTCCAAGAAACCCTTTGTGGTTGCAGACCAAAGGTGCTTGGTAACTTAAGAAATGAATGTTTTTGTATTTTGTGAATGTGGATCAATGGGACAACTCAATACAACTTATAACATTCAAACATGAAAATGATAAACAAATAAACAATGCTCTCAAAGATTGATTAATCAGCAGGTATCTTTAAAGTGGGTGGAGAACAAATTGTAACTAAACCAATGCAAAGCAGGGTCTAAGAGACAATCAAGAGACTTATTATTAGGCTATGAGATAAACAATGGAATAACAACCATTCAAAGCTTGACAACACAGATAATAATGCAGAAGAAAAGATGGAAAGCTGACAATCAAAATAGAAAGGAACATGTGATCTGTATTAACATAGAAAGTCTGAGTACAAAAAGTGTATTTCTCTATCCAGAATCGAACCATTGTTTGATATCAAAACATGCATTTATAGGCTTTACAAATGGTTACACAGATCCTAAAAACATGGATCTGTCATTTAATAAAAACAGTTCTATTCTCTTTAAACAACTATGAAATTAAAGTCTTCAATAACAGAACTGAGTGCTCGAATTGTCTTCAGCATACAAAAAATCACCATTTGCTTCCTCCAGCTTCTAGCATCTGCGATGTAGTGAAGCAGCATGACACCTGTAAGTGACTTCCATTTCCCAATATTTATGGCTGAATTTTAGGATATGGTTTTGAAAGTGTATCCAAAATTCCTCAAATCCCTAAGGTTGAACTTCTTGCATGCAATTTAACGGTCCATTGATACGTTGGAATATCTTCAAAACAAGTTGAAAATAAACTGTTGTGATTTCGTCCTCAAAATCTGCTTGCCCAGCTTTCAACAGCGCAACCGTTTGAAACTTTCATGGGTTAGATGTTGAAAGCTATCTCTTTCCACAGCTAACGTGTAATGAAATAGTAGCCTGGCGCTGTTGAAATTCCCGATAGTGCACAAAAAGAGATTTCGCCTTCAAAATTTATTTCAAACCAAAATCAATTAACATCTGACTTCTCACCTTGCATATTGACTGCCACCTGAGCAAGGACTTTCAGGTTTGGATGAGACCTTTGTTCCATCTTTTGTTTCAATCCTCTGATCTGCTTCTTGAGGTGTCGGGAAAGCAATCTTAATCTGCTGCAATTTTTAATGTGCTTTTCCTTTCTCTTTTTCTCTTTAACGTTCTCCTTGGCCAATCTCTCAAACGCTGCATTTGTATTTGAAAAGTTATCAGATAATTTTTTATACCTGTCCTTGATTACCCGTTCCAGAACTTCCTGTTGAGAAATTACCTCCTTTAGGTGTTTGATTCTCTGGGTTTTATTTGATCTATGGTTTTTTGACGATTCTCCCTGCTCTGTATGTTTTAATGTTTCATAGTTTTGAGCACATTCTGCTGATTGCTCAAAGCTCTTGATGGCAGTGCACTGATCTTTCTACTCAGAATCTAAACCTGAGTAAGGTAAATTGAGGATGTTCTTCCCTGTACTCTGTTGTGTAGGGTGTCTTGAATCCTGCTGTATAGTCTTCTCTGTAGTCTGCTCGAAATTCAACTTCCTATTCAAACTGTGAGGTTTCAATTTAGATACCCTGTCCTCTGAAGGTCCTGACAAGGCCCTTCTTCTTCTTGAGCTTCTCTGAGGAGAGGATTGCTTACCTACACCTGCCATCTGTTCATTTGCAGTCTGGTTCTGGGTTTCAAAGCCCTCCCAGAACAGGAAGTGCTCCCAGCTCCTTCCTTGTTTCTTTAATTCTTGCAGAAGAATCAATTTAATGAGGCCTAGGTGACAGAGAGTTG
>JZKD02S2167067.1:2187138-2239243 GCA_000966675.3 Picea glauca | reverse complement strand
CGCCTGAAAGAGTTTGAAGAATGAAGGTGTTGTTCTGCTGCACCTCTACTATGACAAAAGGACCTGTCCAAAGAGCCTCAAATTTTCCGTGCTTCCCTTTCTCCTGCCTTGCTGCTTTCCACTTTAAGACCATATCCCCTGTTTTGAAAACATCTGATTTGACTTTCTTGTCGAAATTTCGCATGATCGTTTCCTGGTGTAATTCAGCTTTTTCTAAGAGTTGCTCTCTATCTTGCTGCAATTGTACCAACTCATGAATCCTCCTAGTCGGATCATTTGGTTCCTCATCAGTTTCTTGTAAGAATTTTGCAACTGGCAATGCAAGTTGAATAGGAAATATGGCCTCAGTACCATATACCAACTTGAAAGGAGATGTACCAATTGATTTTTTGCATGTTACCCTGTCAGCCCACAATGAAAACTTTAATTTGGAATCCCAACCTCTTAGATTCTGTTCAAGAAGCTTCTTTATGATTCTGACCAAACTCTTGTTTGACGACTCAGCTAGACCATTCCCTTGCGGATAGTAGGCTGTGGAATGTACCAGCTAAATTTCCAACTCTTCACACAATTTCACCAGGTGTTTATCTTTGAATTCAGCGGCATTATCAGCGACCAGTCGTTTAGACCAAAAAGTTTATGATGACAGTGTGATTGGCGTTCCGGGTGGGAATAGCCTCAATCCACTTTGTAAAGTAATCGGTGGCAGCCAGAATCCACCGATGTTGTCCACTAGAAGGCGGATGGATATCACCTATGAAGTCCAAGCCCCACTGCTGGAAAGGCCCTGTGACCACTATAGGTTTGAGAGGAAGGGACTTCAGTTGTTTCTTACCTTCAAATCTTTGACATTTGTCACATGTTTTCACAAATTCATATACATCTGAAAATAATGATGGCCAATAGTAACCCGATCTCAAGATTTTGTGTGTTGTGGTTTTCCAATAGTGATTCCCTACGCATTCACTATTGTGAAATTCACACATGACTTTAGCTGCCTCCTCTTGATTTACACATCTCAATAACAAACCAATGGGATTCTTCCAAAACAGCAAATTATCGTTGATGCAGAAATTTACAGCCCTGAGTTTTAAAGCCCTTCTCTGAGTCTTTGTCAAATCCGATGGGACTGATAAAGTTTGCAAAAAGTGAACGATATCGCTGTACCATTTGCAATCAGCTAGATGAGCTGAAACCTGCATTCCCTTACCATCTTTGTCTTCTGAAGACGAAACATTTTCTGCATCGATACTCATCAGATTTATGTCAAGCAGCTTGCAATTCTCTTCTGCCAAGATTTTGGTGAGGCCCTGACCTTTAATAAGCTTTGTTGGTTTAATTTTGACATCAAACTCAATCATCCTAGCTATCCACTTACTTCTTTTACCATCAATGTCAGGTTGGACAAGAACATCTTTGACTGAACTGGAAGGAACAAAAGCAATTACCTTTGCCTGAAGAATGTAGACCCTGAAAGCCTTCAGTGACTTGACAAGTGCATAGGCTTGTTTTTCCAGCAACTCATACTTTACCTCTGCATCCCTCAAGACCTTGCTAAAGAAAGCAACCAGCCGTTCCTGGTCATCAACATTCTTCTGCAAAAGTACCGCAGCGATCGTATCATTGGAAGCAAATGAAAAGATATAAAATACCTTGGAAAAATTTGGGCTGATCAATACAAGAGCTGTTGTGATGGCCTCCTTGATGTCATTGAATGATTGTCTGGCTGCTTCAGTCCACTTTATCTTAGAGTCTTTCCTCAACATAGAAGTGATCTTCTTTGTGAGTTCGGAAAAATTAACTATGAATCTTCTGACAAAATTAATGGTCCCAAGAAAAGACTGAATGTCTTTCTTCGATCGAGGAAGAGATAAATTTTTTATTGCTTCTACCCTCTTTGGATCAATCTTGACCCCATCAACTGAAACGATATGCCCAAGTAGTTTTCCTTCCTTAAGTGAAAAATTAGACTTTTTGGGATTAAGAGAGATGCCATACCTTCGACATTTTAGAAATGTCCTCCTCAAGTGCTGCAGATGAAGTTCGTGGCTGCTTGAAAAGACAGTGATATCGTCAAGATAAATCAAGACAAACTTATCTTTCTCACCAATGAAAGCAATGTCCATTTCCCTTTGGAATTTTTCCCCCGCGTTCATCAGACCGAAGGGCATCTTCTCATACATAAACGTGCCCCATGGAGTGGTAAAGGCAATTTTCTCTTTGTCTTCCAGATGAACAACAATATGGTTGTATCCAGAAAACCCATCAATAAAAGACATTACCTTCGATCCTGACACCTTCTGCAACATATGCTCCATCTTAGGCAGAGGGTAATTGTCTTTTCTGGAGCACTTGTTCAGATTTCTGAAGTCAACGCAGAGTCTGATTTCTCCGTTCTTCTTCCTAACTGGCACAAGATTAGCAATCCACTCTGAATACCTGAGAGGGATGATGATGTGAGCATCCAACAGTTTCTTGATCTCTTTCTCCATCGTGGGCAGCAGCAAAGGATTGAATGATCTCAGCTTCTGTCTGAATGGTTTGGTATCTTTATTCAATGGAATCTTATGTTGAATCACTTCTGTATCAAAAGTCTTCAAATCATCATACTGCCAAGCAAAAATGTCTGCAAATTCCTTCAGCAATTTACAATAATCAGCCTTTTGTTTTCCAGTCAAATGTGAGGTCAAGTTGACATGTTTGGGATCTTGCTCACTGGCCACATTATACTGAAAGACATCTCACTCTTTTTCTGCACTTTGCAATTTGACAGCCACGTCATTGTTATCGAACAACCTTTCCAATGGGACCAAACCCTTAGGAATTCTGTTGGTGGATAGCTGAACTATCTCATGGGCTGCGATATTGCTTTTGAGCTTTGGCTGCTCGACTTCATCATCATGTTCATTCTCCTGATCAATCTGCAGATCTGCAAACTCATCTATCACTGCAAGGAATCGGGTGAGTTCAGCGTCATCCTCAAAAAGTTTCCAAAATTTCACATTGTCAAGAAGAGAAGGCCTATGTCTAACTTGAATTTCATAAGACAATTTGTGAGGAAAAGCGGGAATGAATGCACATGATTACACAACCATTGAATCAACCAATTCATTCATGGCTCTAGGTACAAAAGTAATTTTGAAATCTACAAAAATTTTAATTGCCTCCAACACTTCAACCCTGTATGCCTTTAGCCTCACATGCTTGGCTTGAAAAGACTTATTCACTTGCTGAATTATCAAATCTGCGTCACCAAACACTTGAAAATTTTTAATGCCCTTCTCCTTTGCTGTGTTCAGCCCCAAAAGAAATGCTTCATACTCAGCGATATTATTTGTCACCTTGAAATCAAGTTTGAAGGATAGGTGAGAAATTTTCTTTGAGGGAGAGATGAGTACCACCCCTGCTCCAGCTGACTCTTTGGTGCAAGCACCGTCAAAAAACATGGTCCAGAGATCATCCTCTGCTATCTTTGTGGGTTGATCCGTGATCTGGTCTGATGGTTTTCTGAGAAGCAATGTATCAGACAGTGAGTCATCAAATTGCAAGATACAAGATCCCATATCTGTGTCGATTGTGTAAATAGGATGATTAGATGGGTTCTTCTCATCATTGATCACATATGCTAATTGAGACTCCCTGTAAATTCTTTTGTTCACCCCTCCGAAAATAGGGATGGTTGCATAGGAAAGATCCATTTGGAGGGTGCCACCTAGCCTCTTCATCCATGATCTTGATAGAAGACATCCGAATTTTGGGGGTATGTCAGCCACCACTATGTCCATCATCATTGTCTTCATTGATGCTTGGGTAAGGGTTACAACCAAATCCTTGATCATCCCAAGGCATTTAACTTTCCGAGAATCGAAGGAGAAGAGGTCATGGTAAGGCTTGGTGATCTCCAATCCAAGATCATCCATGACAGTTTTGGGCATCAAATTGTGGGAAGCACCGGAGTCCAACAAACAATTATGCAATGTCTTTTCATGGATATTTAAAGAGATATAGAACGAAGGAAAACTTTCATCCCTATCTTCTACCATTGGGCCCAGAGTTATGGTTGGCTTATCATCATAAATATTTAGGATATCGACAGAATGAGATACTGACTGTGGGTCTAAAGTTTTCAGGATATCTCTTTTAAACATCTCATTTTTCATTAGTTCAACAAGAGGAATCAGAATCTTGATCTTTTGCAATTCAGCTTCGAAATTAAAAGAATAAGGAGCCTTATCAGCAGTTTTGTCAGAAATTTTTACCTGAATGGAAGAGGCTTCTTGATTCTTTTGTTGTTCAACAGGAGGCTGAATCTTCAGAGCTTGTTGACTGACAGGGGCAACAACCTTCTTGAGAGAGACTGATGCTTTCCCCTTTGAAGATTTTGCAGGATGATCTTCTGATGTATGGTCTTTTTGTTTGACAGGGGCAACATTCTCTGCAGGGGAAACTGATGCATCTGCTTGAGCAGCCTTAGATTTAGATCGAAGGTTATATCTGTTCTTATCCTCTACTGTAAAGATGCCATCACCGAGGAGATCATCTTCTGTTTGTTCAGTCATTAACGATTGCTCATAATCTTGTTGTGTGAGATAAGATGTCCATGTCTCATCTCCAACACAATGAATGTCGCCTTCACCATCATCTTGACCTTCGCCATTGTCTTCATCCATGACTACATTCTGCAGAGGGACTTTTATGCTCTGATCTTCATTAGAATTCCTATCTCTTTGCAAAATCTGAGCTTGTGGATTGTTTCTTCTATAGGGAAAGGCATTTGGATTTCTAGGGGCAAAAGTATTTGACTCTTTTTCTTTTGCTGGTGGCTGGTTTTGGAATTTTAGCTTTGACATTTCTGATGTTAGGCTGTCCAACATTTTAGCCATTTTTTCCATTTGACTGTTAGAAGAGGAAGAAGACTCGACATCAGATTTCTTCTTTTCATCCCTCCCTTTGAGCTGCTGAGAGGATGTGATGTTCAATTCAACTTCAAGAGCAGCATATTGCATTAAAGCAAGCGTAACTGATCTCTTTCTCTGAGGATAA
The DNA here is from genome assembly GCA_000966675.3 of Picea glauca. Lineage (NCBI taxonomy): Eukaryota > Viridiplantae > Streptophyta > Pinopsida > Pinales > Pinaceae > Picea > Picea glauca. Next base: position 2,234,200 of record JZKD02S2167067.1, on the reverse strand, counting down.
GACAAAACTCTGCATCAAAGGCCGCGGAAAACGTGATTTTTGCTTATGCATTACTTGGTTTGATCTCTGCAGGGATCTTACCAAACATCTTGTTGAATCTTTTAATAAAGTCTGAAACTGATTCACCATCTCGCCTCTTCATATTTCCAAATTCTGTAATGTAATACAACAGGTCTCTTCTCTCTCCCCAATGCTTCAAGAATGATGCATCCAGTTGTTCAATGCCGGTGATAGAATTGGCTGGCAACTCCTTGAACCATTTCCGAGCTTGGCCATCCAGGCTCTGGACGAAGACTCTAGTCCAGACATCCTCCTCTGAGATATTTATGTTTTCTGCATAAGCATAAAATGCCTCAATGTGTTCTTCCGCTGTGTATTCCCCTGCTCCTGTGAATTTCAGCATGTATTTCTGGTAATCACCAGTTGGCATGGCAGATAGGGGGTTTGGCAAGACAAGAGGGGCATATATGTTTGCCAAGATTTGTTCCATTCTGGTCATAGGGGCAGCCATGATGACCTTAGTGATAGATGCAAATGAGGAGCTTGTAGGAGACAATGGGGGGGATAGGTAATTCGGAGGAGATGATGGAGGAGATAAATTACCTAAGTTGGAAGTGAATGACTGTCTCACTTCACTCTGAACAACAGTTTCAGAAGTTGATGAGAAATAGGAAGCTTTATAAAACTGGCTGAGCAATGAAGCTAGGTTTTCTTCACCCTTAGATGATAAATCTTGAAGAATTTCCTCAAGGACAGGCAGATTTGTATAAGTATGCAGAACACTCTTTGAATATTTACTAGGTGATGAATTGAAAGAAGATGATGAGGAATGTTCTTTCGGATGCGATGAAATTTCAATCTCAAGGGAAGAATTGGTGATATTGGATGAAAAAGATGGTTCTTCTACCCTAGCAGCTTGAGATGGACTTTTTATTTCTTTGGATTTTTGAATTTCAGCAGGGGTTTCAAAAGACTTTTCTGATATAGAAATATGGGAATCAATTGGAATACCTGAATCAATCGCAGCTACAGATCCAGAGGCTTGTCTGTGCAATGCTTTGCCCTTGCTGATGATTTTTTCTGGATCAGGAACTGATGTCAATGGGCCTTCTGAGTTTTCCCTGGTGTGAGATCTTTTGGGAGCCACTTCGTCAATGGAGTCGCCAGATAGAAAATGTACAACCAAGTGATGTCCAGGCTTTGTCTATCATCAAAGATGGATCTATGTCGTCTCTCAGAGAAGCTGAGCTTCGATCTCCTCTCCCCGGCAACGACGCCAATTTGTTATCACTCCAAGAAACCCTTTGTGGTTGCAGACCAAAGGTGCTTGGTAACTTAAGAAATGAATGTTTTTGTATTTTGTGAATGTGGATCAATGGGACAACTCAATACAGCTTATAGCATTCAAACATGAAAATGATAAACAAATAGATAGTGCTCTCAAAGATTGATTAATCAGCAGGTAGCTTTAAAGTGGGTGGAGAACAAATTGTAACTAAACCAGTGCAAAGCAGGTTCTAAGAGACAATCAAGATACTTATTATCAGGCTATGAGCTAAACAATGGAATAATAGCCATTCAAAGCTTGACAACACAGATAATAATGCAGAAGAAAAGATGGAAAGCTGACAATCAAAATAGAAAGGAACTGTGATCTGTATTAACATAGAAAGTCTGAGTACAAAAAGTGTATTTATCTATCCAGAATCGAACCATTGTTTGATATCAAAAAAGGCATTTATAGCCTTTACAAATGGTTACACAAATCCTAAAAACATGGATCTGTCATTTAATAAAAACAATTCTATTCTATTTAAACAACTATGAAATTAAAGTCCTCAATAACATAACTGAGTGTTCGAATTGTCTTCAACATACAAAAAATCACCATTTGCTTCCTCCAGCTTCCAGCATCTGCGATGTAGTGAAGCAGCATGACACCTGTGCGTGACTGTTCCATTTCCCAATATTTATGGCTGAATTTTAGGATATGGTTTTGAAAGTGTATCCAAAATTCCTCGAATCCCTGAGGTTGAACTTCTTGCATGCAATTTAACGGTCCATTGATACGTTGGCATATCTTCAAAACAAGTTGAAAATAAACTGTTGCGATTTCTTCCTCAAAATCTGCCTGCCCGGCTTTCAACAGCGCAACCGTTTGAAACTTTCACGGGTTAGCTGTTGAAAGATATCTCTTTCCACATCTAACGTGTAATGAAATAGTAGCCTGGCACTGTTGAAAGTCCCGATAGTGCACAAAAGGATCTTTCTCCTTCAAAATTTATTTCAAACCAAAATCAATTAACATCTGACTTCTCACCTTGCATATTGACTGCCACCTGAGCAAGGAATTTCAGGTCTAGATGAGACCTTTGTTCCAGCTTTTGTTTCAATCCTCTGATTCGCTTCTTGAGGTGTCGGGAAAGAAATCTTAATATGTTGCAGTTTTTAATGAGCTTTTCCTTCCTCTTTTTCTCTTTAACGTTCTCCTTGGCCAATCTCTCAAACGCTGCATTTGTATTTGCAAAGTTATCAGATAATATTTTATACATGTCCCTGATTACCCGTTCCAGAACTTCCTGTTGAGAAATTACCTCCTTGAGGTGTTTGATTCTCTGGGTTTTATTTGATCTAGGGTTTTTTTACGATTCTCCCTGCTCTGTATGTTTTAATGTTTCATAGTTTTGAGCACATTCTGCTGATTGCTCATAGCTCTTGATGGCAGGGCACTGATCTTTCTGCTCAGAATCTAAATCTGAGTAAGGTAAATTGAGGATGTTCTTCCCTGTACTCTGTTGTGTAGGGTGTCCTGAATCCTGCTGTATAGTCTGCTTTGTAGTCTGCTCGAAATTCAACTTCCTATTAAAACTGTGAGGTTTCAATTTAGATACCCTGTCCTCTGAAGGTCCTGACAAGGCCCTTCTTCTTCTTGAGCTTCTCTGAGGAGAGGATTTCTTACCTACACCTGCCATCTGTTCATTTGCGGTCTGGTTCTGGGTTTCAAAGCCCTCCCAGAACAGGAAGTGCTCCCAGCTCCTTCCTTGTTGCTTTAATTCTTGTAGAAGAATCAATTTAATGAGGCCTAGGTGACATAGATTTGATTTAATGCTCAAAGGTTGAGCTCTAATTCTATTCCAGACTTTAATCAAACTGTGGTATAAGAAGTAAGGCAAATTGATGGGGGTTTTGCCTGTAAAATGATCCATCATTTTAAAGTGGTACATCATCAACTTGTCGTATCTTCCTTCTGAGGTAATGTATAGTTGAATTCCTTTGAATAAATGTTGCCACTCTTCATCCAGATATGAAACGAGCATACCTTTTTTCCACGCTTTGTGTTTGTACCCATCCTTCAAATAAACCTTGTAATCCAGATTCTTAGGAGCGGTGGTCTTAAACCATCTTTGACCGGTTCTGGGCAATCCTGTAGCTACAACAATAACAACCTCATCCACCTTGATTTCTACAGAGCCAATGCAAGCATTGCTGCCATCAAATGTCATAGCGAAAGCTTCAGCAGTGGCCTGGTGAGACCCAACTTGTAACCTTTCTGCGAATTCTATGCAACCCGTATTTAAAAAATGCTTCTGAACCTCGGGATGCGATTCCAAAAAGGATAAATTATCTAGTTCTCGTTTAAGTAAAATGCCACTGCGTCTTCTCGCCATATTGGAGCTCAAACTTTTGACAAATATAAACCCTGCAACCACCTAGTCGAGCTGAGGTCCTGCGCTATTGAAAGCAGTCCGGGCTTCGGCTCTGTTTTGAATTAAATGAAAACCTTGACAGTTCTTTGTAAACGGTTTGTGATGCGAGACCTCTGTTTGATTTGATGGTGTCAGGTCGGCGGTACCTCCTCTGTACCTGCATCTCCAAACACGATCTTGCCATTTCGACTGTGATGAATGTTGAGCGTGGTTTCTGGAACGAATTGGAATTCCAGTCACATCTGACATGCACGATTTAGTTTCCATGATTGCCCACTCCTGTTAGCGCATGCCCTGGATTTGCTCTGACGTGGGGTTGATCACACCATCATCGTTTTTCATACGTGGATATCAACACGTGATTCCCGCTTCAAGCAACAACAACCCGTGGAGAACGCCTCGGCCAAACGCTCGCTTGTCACTTTCACCAGCGCGCGACTCTGCGAAGAAACCCCTGTTAGCTGCTGAAAGTAAATACTTTCAACAGCATGCCACTTTGTAGAAGACCCTCCTTAGCTGTTGAAAGCATGTACCTTTGACAGAGCACCACCCGAGAACTGATTTTTAAAAATCTTTTAAGACTTGACACTTTCAACAGCGCGCCAACTGATGAAACGATCTCTTTAGCTGTTGAAAGTGAACACTTTCCACATCGCACAATGAACCTTTTGCAAAGCGTTAGCTGTGGAAAGTAAAAATTTACAATTTTGAAAGAGAAGACTTTTATGGGTCAATTATTTTCTGAGACACACCAAAACCAAAAATTTCCTCAGCTGTAAAAACTCAAAAAATGACTTGAAGATACTACCTAAAGCTATGATATCCACCCAAAACTCGGCCGAAAGGATGGTTTCATTTTGGGAGTTAACAATAACAACCTAACAAAAAAGCACATTAAGCACCTGGAAGCAATGTAAGACATTCAACCGACGAAGAATAAGAATGACTACCCGGTCGTCCTACCTTGCAATGGTTAGGAACTCTAGGACACATACGCAATGCTCAAGCCCAGGTTCCCATTGATTTTGACCTTTTAAGGTCTCATGGCTGGAGACTATTCTTAGGAACAAGGAGGTTTCTACATCACGCTCAACACAAATAGACCAAGCCTACTAAGCTAAGGACAATCGTCCTAACAACACAACACACCCAAAATTAAATTACACAAGTAACTAGAACCCTTACAGTGAACAAAACCAATCACATTGAACATTTACAAACCAAGTACAAACATTAATTAATAATAAACAACAACACCCTCAACGGGAAGCGCAAGCTAAAAATGACTTCGTCAACAACCCAACCATTAATCAATACTAAATGGTCAATATCTATGATTTAAATTGGCGTTAATTACAGATCAATTAACGTGTCTAAATTCCATTAGTCAACGAGTTCCAACCGAACTTAACATGAATTATGACTCAAATTTAGCAAGTCCGAGTTACCAATTAGGCGATATCTATAAATCCAACTAACATCAATTACATATCTAAATTAGCAAGTCTAAATTTGCAATCTAGTCTTTACTCACGATACAAATTTTAATATTATTACAACCTAAATGGACAATTCCATAGTAATCTGAATCCCCATCCAGCTAGCCATAAACTTGAATAACAACATTAACATTCTAAAGTGGAATGCTACCTTTAGCACGTATGAAAAGTTAAACCTCAACATTAGTTTAGCTATAATGACCGAACTAACCACACTGGTTGTTTATTATCATTGAGGGGGGAATTTCCCAGCTAATAACATTGTTGTGGCAAATCATCAAGGTAATTACATATCTTCTACATAACAATTTATTACAACAGTTAACAAGGCATTTAACATAATGATTAACATCACAATTAATTTAGCAATAATAGGGTAGTTTGCATGACTATTTTCATAACAAGTAATATAGCACTAACAAGGCGATTAACATGCTAGTTAACATAACAGTTAAAATAACAGTAGCAAGGCAATTTATATGACAGTTAACATAATGATTGATAGCGCAATAACAAGGAAATTTACATAACTATTAACCATTTAACTCGTTGCGGCATTTAATCAATACGACGAAATCGGCTGACCATTGACTCAAGGTAGTAATTAACATGGAAATTATTGGACCAAAGACATCGTTGTAGCAATTCTCTTGGCAATTAATAAGGCAATAATATAGCATTTAATATTTCAATTAACATGATAATCAACATGGCCAGTGAGATTGCTGTGGTAATTAAATCTTGGCAGTGAGAACGTTGGGTATGCGTTCAATGTGAAGGAGGATAAAAGGGACAAAAAAAAACTACAGAAGGGCCAACTCGTGGTCAGTCAAAAACAACTCAATCAAATATTAAGGCAAGTCGTGGTCATTTAACAACAAACTCAGTGGTATACATTGTAAAAACTCAGAGATAAAAATGAGTTGTAATCAATGATAAATCGCTTGGATTCAGTGATGAATACACTGTGAATTCAATTGTAAATCATGGTGTAAACTTAGTGATAGAAACACTCGGAAACAAGCTGAAAGCATTGGACTACACAGTCCGTTTTTAAATCCCAACCATGGTCATTCACAACAAACAATCATCATTTTTGAAGGCGACTTCGTGGGAATTTAAATAGAATTCTAAGTCAAACTTTAAAATAAAAAACATGGGTGATTCAACAACAATCTCTTCACAATTTAAAGGCAAAAATCGTGGGCATTTAAACAACTATCTATGTCCATCTTTAAAGGAAAAAACGTGGGTAATTTAACAACAACATAGTCAACTTCTGATTACCAAAAACGTGGTCATTTCGGCAAGTAAAGTTGTGATTTAAATGGGTGAAATCGTGGGTGATTTCTACAGCAACATAGTCAACATTTTTAGATGGCAAAATCATGGTGCAAAACGCAACCGAAGGAAATTACCTATTTTCTGTCATTAAATGATAAACAAAATGTTTTACCATCACACCAGAAGGGGATTTCATTTTTCCTATCATTAAATAACAAGCAATTTGTTGTGCCATCACACCAGAGGGGAATTACTTTTTTCCTGTCATTAAATAACCAACAATTTTTTGCACCATCACACCAGAAGGGGATTTCGTTTTCCATTTCCATGATACAAATATAATGCAGACATGAATAACACCAAAAACATTTTTCCATTTCCCGGATACCAGATATAAAAGTACAGTTAGCGAATCAAATCATTTTTTTCATTGCCATAATACCAATACAACGCAGACATGAATAAGAAAATAAAAACGTTTTTCCATTCCAGGAGACCAATACAGAAATGCAAACATGAAATAAATTCGTTTTTCCATTTCTCGGATACCAGATATAAAAATGCAGATAGGGAATCAAATCATTTTTTTTGTTGCCAGAATACCAATACAACGCAGACATGAATAAGAAAATAAAAATGTTTTTTCATTCCAGGAGACCAATACAGAAATGCAGACATGAAATAAATTCGTTTTTCCATTGCCAGAATACGAAACAAAAAAAAATGCAGACATGAAACCATTGCGGTTTTTTTTCATTGCCAGAAAACCCAAAAATTTGTAGACAGGGAATCAATTCGTTCTTCCAATGATATAACCCCAATACAGCGTAGACAACAGTAAGAGAATGGAAAGATCCAAAGGGAAAGGTCATGGAATGATTGCAGGGGTTCTATTAGTCAAGGCATAGAGAAAACCAACCAGGCCACCAAATAATCCACACACATAGATCGTTGCCAGATGGTAGATTCAACAATCAGCTAGGGAAAAACATCAAGGGAAACTGGCTAACAGATTCATCCATCGCTCATCATCCTCGCACAGAAAGGCAGGGCGTTAAGATCCATAGGTCTTTTAACGCTAAGGCGATGACCATAGATCAGGCTCTCGGTTGACTGCTCAGGAAAGAACTGGTGAGCTAGGGATGAAGGCTAAACAACCATGACGGTCACAATCAACATAACAAAGTGGTCAAGACGTGCGGGTAAATGAAGTACTGGAGTCAATCTATCATCGATCTAGGCTAAGAAAATTTTAGAAAACCATCTAGACAATTAGTTCACTTACCCAAGTAAAAATGCAGATTCAAGCATAAGTTCTAAAACAATTTACCATACAAAATGAAGAAAGTTTACCGTTTCTTGTTCACCTTCTTCGAATGATGTCCCCCGCGCTCCGTGCAACTCTGAAACGTTGACCATCGAGACTTCACAAGTACCTCCCAGCCAATGCTAGGGGTACTCTTCTTCCCTCTTAGCCCCCCAAGCCACAAAGGGGCCACACACACTATCTAGAGATTTTGACTAGCTCCTAGCTCACCTCGCAAGGCCGAGCTACCACTCCTCTCTGAGCTAGGTATCCCAACTCCCATAAGTAAATCAGTCAAGTAGATATTTCTACAGAGTAACATTACGCAAATAGAAGATGGTCCTTCATCCTTCTCCCTCCTTCATTATTGATGCAGGAGCATCACTCACTCATCAAGCGAGCCATCGCATGGAGCAGAGGACAGCAGGACAAGCCAACGGATTTCTTTTTGAATTTCACTTTGGAATGGTTGCGCCAAACATTAATGTGGAGAGTTAATGAAGCGCACTTGTACATTGTAATGGACCTTGAGCGGATAAGCTCACGTCCTTAGGTAGATGAGGCATTTAATAGATTTAATGTAAAGTAGATAGAATATTTAATTTCTAGATTTGATAGCTTTAGAGATCAAGAGGGAAATGGGATATAGACACCCTCCTTTGTACATTGTATTATTATTCATTCAGGAGAAAGAAGAGAAGAGAAAACTGTGGAAAAACCCCATGTATAGATTTGAATTAATACAAGAGAGTCTTTGATTCAATTTCATGGTTGGTCTTGTTTCTCTGTGTATGTTCCTTATGTGCTCATGAATGTTTGGTTCTTGTTATACATTTGCTTTTATATGTTGTGTATGTGATTTCATGGTTGAATTGAAGTTTGTGAGAGCAAGGAGTTAGTTTCAATTGTTTCTCTATTCTAAGCCAGAGATTCCTTCAAGGAGTGCAGTGGAATTTGTCCGCAAGGAGTGCGTGATTGCAGGGTTCAGTTAGAGGTGACTTTTGTTCTAAATTCTCAGAAGTGTAGATTTGGCACCAGAGCCGTGCAAGGCATGCGCAGGATGGACGAGGACTCGGAGTTGTGATTTTGAGAGAAAGGGAATCAGGACTGCTGTTGTAGGTGAGTGCGCAGAGTCGAGGAAACTTCAACACATAGTCATGTTCGAATATCTTCCGCAAGGAGTGCGTGCAACAAGTCCTCATAAAGACTTGTGAAGTGAGGACAAGCTCAGGAGGAATAGGCCTACAGTTCACTGAAGGAGAATTGCGGGAATGTTGTGGAAAGACCGAGAGAAGATCCATAGGTTGGCGAGTGGTTGAACAAGTCTTCACGGAGGAAGCGTTTAATTCATCTCGCAGGAAATATCAAAGGAAGGATGGACGGTTGAAATCTCCTAGAGAAATTTCACGAGAAGCCGAGGACCGTTAGATCTTGAAAAGGTGTGCGGATATTTCCGTGCGAGCAATTGGAAGTTCAGATCTAAGGAGGAAACAGTGTCGTCGATCTGGGTTCATAGGGGCCATCAGATTTGCACGTGCCATCGCATATCGACATATCGCGAGTTGAAGAACCAATCCATTGGAACGAGAGTGGCGATATCATGATCCGCGATATCCCGATAGGATCACAACCATTGATCGTGGGGACGCATGTCAAGAAATCCCAAATAATCGGGGTTCAGAGAATTGGGGTTCTCGACAACGGAGAACACTTGCATGTTGGATTCACGATCCGCGAAATCCCGACGGTAACGTGGTAGTGTGGGACTGCAGGTGTTGGTGGAGTACAGGTGGCATGGTATCGGAGGATCGACACATCGAGATTCGAGGATTGTAGTTTTAGAATGTTGACATCGCGAGTAGCGATATCCCGATAGGGAAAACTTCGATAATAGAAGTTGGAGAAAGTCAACGATTAACCCATATCGGGGTTCGGGGATTCGTGAGGCATAAGGTACACGAGCATAGAATTCGCGATATCGCGAATTTCGATTTCCCGATTGTTAAGGGAGATCATTGGAGAGTGTTGTGGGTGAAGAATTCCCGATGGGGAATTAGAAGGGCATTTTATCTCTTCGGGCCAAAGCTAGAGAAGGTCCTGGTAAGAAGCGATCGTTCTCCTTGGAGTGGGGAAGGTCGGCGTCAGAGTTCTATTAGAGAGAGAATAGTTCTTTGGTTTCTATAGAGAAGAAGGAGAAGGAGTAAATACACCATGCCACCCAGAAGGGAAAGGCAGTCACCTGATCCAGAAGACAGGGAGGTGCGAAGAAGGGGTAGACAAGCAGGAAATCCAGAAATGGAATGGTAGATGAGAGATCTCCAAGCAAGGCTTGAGGATATGGAGACAACACAAAGATGCGGAGAAGGTGCTGGGGATCTTAGTGACTCCGAGGTTGAAGAGGAAGTTGGACATGCAGAAGAAGTCACAGCAGAAGACGCATCAACAGGGCGGTTGATCAAAGCCATTTCCAGGATGAGTTCCAAGAACAAAATGGACATTCCAGTTTATGAAGGAAGCCTGGATGCAGAAGATTTGTTGGACTGGATCAGAGCTCTTGACACCTACTTCGATTACGAAGATATCGAAGAGGATAAAAAGGTGAGACATGCTGTCATGAAATTAAAGGGACATGCAGCATTATGGTGGGACGACCTACAAGTTGACAAATGCTGCAAGGGAAAACAAAAGATCAAAAGATGGGATCGAATGATCGCTAAGATGAAGACGAAATTCATCCCAAGAGATTATCATATCACACTGTTCAGGCGAATGCAGAACGTGAGGCAGAAGTTGATGACGGTGAAGGAATACACCGAAGAGTTTTACAAGCTCAATATCCGAGCAGGTCATCGGGAGAGCGATGATGAGAAGGTGGTGAGATACCTGAATGGTCTGAGATACGATATTCAGGATGAATTGAGCATGGTTACCATCCGAACAGTTGAGTATGCGTACCAAATGGCTCTGAAAGCCGAAGAAAAGCTGAGCTGTAAGCAAGGTCAGCGAGGGCGAGGCAGAAGTCAACCTAGAGGCAACGCGGTTGCCCAGGAGAAATTCCAGAAGCCCAAAGAGGAATGGAAGAAACCTCAGGGTAGGATTGAAAGAGGTGGAACCTCACAACAAGGACAACAATATGCTGAGCCGAGGAGACAACAGAATGATCAGAAAGGAGATTATGTTGATGCAAACACTCTTCCTCGTACTAGAGGTCGAGGTAGAGGAAGAGGAGGAGTAATCACATGTTTTACATGTGGGAAGAATGGGCACAAGTCATTCGAGTGTCCAGAGAAAAAGAAGGACATCGGAGAAGCTCACATCACTGAAGCTCAAAAGCGTGATGTTGAGGATGAAGATGCAGAAAGCGAAAGATCGCTTGGAATGCATAAAATCCTTTTGACACCTAAAAAAGAGGTGGAGGATACAGCTCAGAGAAGTCGACTGTTCAAAATCGCATGCACAACCAAGAACAGAAAGTGCAAGGTCATTGTGGACAGCGGGAGCATAGATAATCTCGTTTCGGCCGAGATGGTAGAAAATTTGGAGCTGGAGACGACCAATCACCCGAGTCCATACAAGGTTTCATGGCTGCAGAAGGGACATCAAGTGAGTGTCACTAAACATTGTTTAGTTGAATTCAAAATAGGTGGGTACAATGATAAAATTATGTGTGATGTCATTCCCATGGATGTATGTCATATGTTATTGGGTAGACCATGGAAATATGACCGAAATGTGGTTCATGATGGGAAGATGAACACATATAATTTAGAGAAAGATGGGAAGATACACAGGTTGCTTCCAATAAAGGATAAAGAAGTGAAACCGGAAGTAAGCAATACAATACTTCTTATGAATGGGAAGGAACTCCTCACAGAAATGGAGAAGAAGGAAGATCCACAATTCTTTGTGGTCAGGAAACCAAGAATTGTCCTGACTAGCACAAGAGTGGATGACTTGCCAGATGAGATTCAGGAACTGCTGGGAGAATTTGTTGATATCATCGTGGACAAATTGCCTCATTCGTTGCCACCGATGAGAAGTCTAAGTCACCACATAGAACTCATACCAGGAGCTAGTTTACCGAACAAGGCAGCGTATAGGTTGACGCCACAGGAAAATGAGGAGGTCAAGAATCAGGTCCAGGATTTGTTGGACAAAGGATTGGTCAGGGAGAGCCTGAGTCCATGTGTTGTTCCAACAGTGCTAAGTCCGAAGAAGGATGGAGGATGGAGAATGTGTACAGACTCCAGAGTGATCAACAAAATCACCATCAGGTACAGATTTCCACTGCCGAGAATGAATGATCTGATGGATTGCCTGAGTGGGGCAAATTATTTTTCAAAGATTGATCTGAAGAGCGGATATCATCATATTCGCATGAGATAAGGTGATGAATGGAAAACAACATTCAAGACAAACGAGGGTTTGTACGAATGATTGGTCATGCCATTTGGCTTGACAAACGTGTCGAGTACATTTATGAGGCTGATGACTGAAGTCCTGAGGGAATTCATCGGAAACAATTTTGTCGTATATCTGAATGATATACTGATTTTCAGCAAGACCAAGGCTGAACATTTGAAACATTTGGCCATTGTGATGAGAAAGCTATAGTAGGAGAAGCTGCTGATAAACATGAAGAAATCTTCATTCATGAAGACAGAGCTCATTTATTTGGGTTTTGTTATATTGGCGAATGAGTTGAAGATGGATCCGAGTAAGGTGGACGTGATCAAGAATTGGTCATCACCGAGAAATGTTTTCGAGGTGAGAAGTTTCCATGGATTAGCTAGTTTCTACAAAAAGTTCATCAGGAATTTCAGTGGAATTAGCACAACAATGATGGACATAGTGAAGAAGCGACATAAAGTTTTTCACTGGACGACGGAGGCTGAAAAAAACTTCAATCTGTTGAAGCAAAAGATCACAGAGCAACGAGTGTTAGTGTTGCCAGACTTTCAAAAGACATTTCAGGTGAGATGTGATGCAAGTGGATATGCTATAGGAGCGGTCTTGAGTCAAGAGGACAGGCCAGTTGCATATTTCAGCGGGAAGATGGATGAAGAAAAGCTGAAATACTCCACATATGATAAAGTGTTTTATGCCATCATACAGGCATTAAAGAAGTGGAGGCATTACTTGATTCTGAAGGAATTTGTATTGTACAGCGACAATTATGCATTGCAGTTTGTGAGTCAACAGGAGAAGTTGAACCAGAAGCATGCCAAATGGGTAGAGTACATGCAGAATTTCACATTTGTGATCAAACACATTTCAGGAACTGCTAACAAAGTGGCTGATGCTTTGAGCAGGAAATGTTTGTTGTTGCAGGAATTTAGAGTCAAAACATTGGGTTTTGAGAATCTGAAAGACATGTATGCAGGTGCTGCAGATTTTGGGGAAGCATATGAAGCAGCTGAGAATCCAGTTCTCAGGGATCGGAGCCCATGGATAGACTACATGATCCAGGAGGGATTGTTGTTCAGCGGTAATCAACTATGTATTCCAATTTGCTCCATGAGGGAGAATTTGGTGAAAGAAAAGCATAGCGGCGGATTAGCAGGGAACTTTGGCCATGATAAGACATTCGCAAAGTTGAGTGAATCATATTTTTGGCCGGGCATGCGAGCAGATGTCAAGAGGTTTGTTGACAGGTGCAGAATTTGTCAGCATTCAAAAGGGAGAAAACAAAATGCGGGTTTTTATCAGCCATTGCCCATACCGGAGAGGCCATGGGAGGCGATTAGCATGGATTTTGTATTGGGTTTGTCGAGGATGCAAAGAGGTGTTGATTCCATCTTTGTGGTGGTGGACAGGTTTTCGAAAGTGGCACATTTTATTCCATGCCAGAAGACCAGCGATGCGACCCACATCGCAGACTTGTTTTTCAAAGAGATTGTTAGACTTCATGGATTGCCAAGAAGTATTGTTTCGGACAGGGATACGAAATTCATAGGTCATTTTTGGAGGACGCTATCGAAGAAGATGGGAACTAACTTGGCATTTAGCTCATCTTACCATCCACAGACAGACGGACAAACATAAGTGGTCAACCATAGCTTGGAATATTTATTGAAAAGCTTGGTGATAGAGCACCATGGCAGCTGGGACAACGTATTACCAGAGGCAAAATTTGCGTACAATGACTCTGTGAACAAGAGCACAGGAAAAATCCCATTTCAGATTGTGTATGGGACACAACCGAGAGGAGTTTTTGAACTTAGGGAGTCAGAACAGACTACAACTAGCAGTGCTAGTACAGAAGAGTTCGTTGAAGCGATGAAGGAACTTCACAGTAAGGTGAAGCAACGACTGCAAGACTCAAATCAGGAATACAAGCGTAGAGCTGATCAACAGAAGAGACAACTTCAGTTCAAATTTGGTGATTTGGTTCTGGCACACTTAAGGAAGGAAAGGTTCCCAAGGGGAACATATAACAAACTGAAGATGAAAAAGATCAGGCCATGTAGAGTCCTGAAGAAATTTGGAGAAAATGCATATGAGATTGAGTTGCCGGATGGCATCGGGATATCTCCGATATTTAATATTTCATATTTATACCCTTACAAGGCTGGAGAAGCAGAGGATGGAACTGAGGAACCAATGGTCCAGTGGCAGAAACAATTACCAGTTGTAGAAAAGACACAGATGGAGTACATACTGGACAAGCGAGTGGGAAAGAAAACCAGGCGAAAGAAGTATTTTGAGTATTTGGTCAAATGGAAAAATCACCCAGTGGAGGATGCCAGCTGGGAGAATGAAGAAATGATACAAAAGCATGGGCAGACCGTGCGGGAGCTCATGGATAGGAGCCCATGAAATTTTTCAAGCCGAGGAGTATGATGCAGGAGCATCGCTCACTCATCAAGCGAGCCAGCGCATGGAGCAGAGGATAGCTGGACAAGCCAGTGGATTTCTTTTTGAATTTCACTTTGGAATGGTTGCTCCAAACATTAATGTGGAGAGTTAATGAAGCGCACTTGAACATTGTAATGGACCTTGAGCGGATAAGCTCACGTCCTTAGGTAGATGAGGCATTTAATAGATTTAATGTAAAGTAGATAGAATATTTAATTTCTAGATTTGATAGCTTTAGAGCTCGAGAGGGAAACGAGATATAGACAACCTCCTTTGTACATTGTATTATTATTCATTCAGGAGCAAGAAGAGAAGATAAAACAGAGAAAACTGTGGAAAAACCCCATGTACAGATTTAAATTAATAGAAGAGAGTCTTTCATTCAATTTCATGGCTGGTGTTGTTTCTCTGTGTATGTTTCTTTTGTGCTCATGAATGTTTTCTTCTTGTTATACATTTGCTTTTATATGCTGTGTATGTGATTTCATGGTTGAATTGAAGTCTGTGAGAGCAAGGAGTTAGTTTCAATTGTTTCTCTATTCTGAGCTAGAGATTCCTGCAAGGAGTGCAGTGGAATTTGTCCACAAGGAGTTTGTGACTGCAGGGTTCAGGTAGAGTTGACTTTTGTTCTAAATTCTCAGAAGTGAAGATTTGGCACCAGAGCCATGCAAGGCGTGCGCAGGCTAGACGGGGACTCAGAGTTGTGATTTTGAGCGAAAGGGAATCAGGACTGTTGCTGGAGGTGAGTGCGCAGACTCGAGGAAACTTCAACACATAGTCGTGTTCGAAGATCTGCCACAAGGAGTGCGTGTAACAAGTCCTCATAAAGACTTGTGAAGCGAGGACAAGCTCAGGAGGAATAGGCCTACAGTTCACCGAGGGAGAATTGCGGGAATGTTGTGGAAATCCCGAGAGAAGATCCATAGGTTGGCGAGTGGTTGAACAGGTCTTCACGGAGGAAGCGTTTAATTCATCTCGCAGGAAATATCAAAGGAAGGATGGACGGTTGAAATCTCCTGGAGAAATTTCATGAGAAGCCGAGGACCATTAGATCTTGAAAAGGTGTGCGGAGATTACCGTGCGACCAATTGGAAGTTCAGAGCTAAGGAGGAAACAGTGTCATCGATCTAGGTTCATAGGGGCCATCAGATTTGTACGTGCCATCGCATATCGGCATATCGCGAGTTGAAGCACCAAGCCATTGGAACGGGAGTGGCGATATCACGATCCGCGATATCCCAATAGGATCACAACCGTTGATCGTGGTGACGTGTGTCAAGAAATCCCAAATAATCGGGGTTCGGAGAATTGGGGTTCTCGACAGCGGAGAACACTTGCATGTTGGATTCACGATCTGCGAAATCCCGACGGTGACATGGCAGTGTGGGACCGCAGGTGTTGGTGGAGTACAGGTGGCGTGGTATCGGAGGATCGACACATCAGGATTAAGGGATTGTAGTTTCAGAATGTTGACATCGCGAGTAGCGATATCCTGATAGGGAAAACTCCGATAATAGAAGTTGGAGAAAGTCAACGATTGACCCATATCGGGGTTCGAGGATTCGTGAGGCATAAGGTACACGAGCATAGAATTCGCGATATCGCGAATTCTGATTTCCTGATTGTTAAGGGATATCATTGGAGAGTGTTGTGGGTGAAGAATTCTCGACGGGGAATTAGAAGGGCATTTTATCTCTTCGGGCCAAAGCTAGAGAAGGTCCTGGTAAGAAGCGATCGTTCTCCTTGGAGTGGGGAAGGTCGGCATCAATTATATAGAGTTTTGAACTTCCTTTCTTTCCTAAAATCTTATTCAATTAAAAATTTTAAAAATAAATTCCTAAAATTCTTCTCTGTACAAGTGTCCCCCATCCCCTACATTCCTCCATTATTTAATTTCTTTAATTAATTAATTATCTTATTTCCCTCACCCACCTAGAGTTACTCCTAGAATCACTCCTAGGTGTCCCCAAATTCCCTTACAGGTTTTAAAGGATTTCCCTATTATTAAATTGTTAATTGAGTTTAAATTAGAAAACTCTTAAATGGTAGATTCTTTACTAAGCTGACTTTCTGTTTTTTCCCTTAAGTTCCCCTTTTTCCCTTTTTATGTTTACCTCTTTTCCTAGTTTCCTAATATTTTAGATTTTCCCTCTTTCCCCTTTTTAATTAGAACTCAAAAAGGAAGGTGTGGAAATTAACTGTTTTTCCCTTTTCTTATTTAATTAGTATATTTTAATTTATCAAGGTAATAAAACAATTAATTCCCTTTTGAAATTTGAATCCAACATGTTTTTTTTGAAACAATTTATTTCTTACTCCCTTCATGTTACAAGATTTAATGAAGATCATAATTATTATTCATGTGGTTTATATTATTATTATTATTATTATTATTATTATTATTTTGAGAGATAAAATTTTACCACTAGCATAGTTTAGACCTAGAACTTAATTTTTGTGATGGGTGACATTTTATTAGGAAAAACGTTTTTTTTTTAAATTTCTTATCACATTGTTCATCCTAAGTCCGTCTAGGTTCATTCCTTTATCAATAACAATGCGACATGCCCTTCAGGATGCACTACGTGCTTCAAGGGTTCCATTAGCCTCTTTCCATTTTTCTTGTGCGACGTGCCCTTCAGGATGCACCACATGCTCCAAGGGTGCCACTCACCTCTTGAGTGACTTGGTAGACATCAATAACCCCTGGAGTCAATACTCCACCAAGTGAACTTGTGGGAGACTAAGGGCCTCTAAGGAATAAGGTTCGTGCCTTATTGTGCACCCCTTAGAATCATTGTGAGGGACTGTCGTAGTCTTCCCTCAGGGCATCATGGGTCCTCTTGAACTAGGTAAATGTTAACCTATAGTTCGAGCCACGACGGGGGTGTTAGTAAGTTGTGGCAGGGTTGTTGTCCACAGCTCTCCCTCAACATCCCTAGTAGTCGTGCATGACCCCTTTAGTCCACATGTGAGTCTGGTCGACAAGCTATCGTTAGCCTACATCATCAATGAATCAAGTCAGAATATATCCATATCATATCATCTAATCATAAGCACTAAAATGATGGTGAAACAATCAGACCCCAATGGTACACTCCCCGACTCGATCCAGAGTCCAAGGGGTTCCATCGATGCCTCTGCATCCTCGAGGTCCAAAATCCTGCACACTCAGTGAAACAGAGTCAATAGCACATGTCTATGTCGAGGCGGTAAAACAACATGTCATCATCCCATAATGCCTCATAATCAAAATCAAAAGTTTTAATTGCATAATAAACTAGATCACTTGCAAGTAAGTGTCCTCAAAGAATAAGTTTTCTCAGTGCGCCAGAGAGGGATGTTACACTAATGGTGACAAAGGTACAAAATCCAGAAGTAAGAAGAGTGAAAAACATTGCAAATTTTGTGGGAAATATGGTCATGTGGAGTCCAAAATTTTGAAGCAGATGGAATCCCTAGAAGCAACGATCAAGAAGCACAACATCAATATTGATTCTTATTCTTGTTCTTGTTCTTCTCATGGACATGCTTTTTATTCTTTTAGTTTCTCCTTCAATGAAACTTCTACTTATTATTTTGATGGATGGCTTGTTGATTCTGGAGCATCTTATTATATGGCTAAGGATAAATTCATATTTCCTTCTCTAAATGAATGTAACACCAAGAAAATATTTTTTGGTGATTATATATCTCTTACTATTTCGGGTCTAGAATAGTTTAGGTAGAAAATGGCCATTTCAATTATTTTTTATGTGTTCCGAGTATTTGTTGTAACCTTCTATCATTATATCATATCACTAACTCGGGTGAAGGTAAAACCATAGATTTTTCACCTCACCAAGTTTTAATTAAGGACTTAGTATGTCATAATCATGTTCTTGCTACTAGAATTACTAATGATATTACTGGGTTGTACAATTTGGACAACTTTGGGTCATATTCTTTTTCATGAGGTTATGTTGCTCATAGTGATGACTTGAGAAAACTTTGGCATGAAATGTTTGTTCATCTAAACTATCACTCATTGTATCAACTATGTAGTCAACAGATGGTGACTAGTCTTTCTATTCTTTCTTACAGAGATGGTTTTTGTGTCGGTTGTGTTCTCGATAAACATTATCATGACAATTTTGACAAGTGTTTCCCTTGGCATATCTATACCCCTTTGCATCTTGTTCACAGTGACTTGTGTGTTCCACTTTCTTCTCCTTATTCTTCTGGGTGCAGGTATTTTTTAGCTTTCATTGATGACTTTCTTGATGCACTTGGTTTTACTTATTAAAACTTAAGAGTGAATTTTTTGACAAGTTTTTGGCCTACAAGGTGGTTGCAGGAAAGCAATTTGGGAATCAAATTCAGAGGTTAAGAACATATAATGGAGGTAAATATGTGAACAATAAATTTACAAGTTACTACATTGCACAGAGAATTCAAATGCAACATATTGTTCCATATACACCACAACAAAATGGTGTTGTGGAGAGAAAGAATCACACACTAAAATAAATGGCTAATTGTAAGATCCAATCTAAGGGATTAGGTATTAATTATTTGGATAATCTATTAGTAAATCACACTCCAAAAAAGAATCTAAAAAATATAACACTGAAAGAAGCATGGAACAAAATTAATCCAAATGTAAGTCACTTTCGTGTGTTTGGTAGTGTAGCATGGGCTCACATTTCTTATGAGAAAAGGAAAGATTTATAGCCTAAAAGTGAGAAATCTATTTTTGTTGGATATTCTAAATATATCTAAGGTTACAAACTTCTTCAACCATGTTCAAATGAAATTATTATTATAAGAGATGTTAAATTTAATGAAAATCGCCTAGCATGCAAGCCTAATTCAACGTTTGTTCCTTCTTCAACCTGTGAGCCATATTCATAGTTTGTGCCATCTTCTATTCCTATTTATAGTTTATTATTCTTCAAATGATGATAGAGAGGATGAAAATGCACCTTCTCCTTCTAACCTTCCTCCAGATGAGTCCATTGAACATGAACCTACACCAAAACTGTCATTTCCTAAATGGGTCAATTCAACATGAGAAGTAGCGGGTGATATTTTCAATGATCCTTCATATCAGTGTCAGACACGTTTATAGTTCTGGAAAATATCTTATCTTTTGTTCAAGTTTTAGAGACTCGTGATCTAGAGACATTTTCAAAAGCTTCAGGTCATCTAGATTGGGATACAACAATGGATTAAGAGTATCACTCTTTAATGGTGAATGATACTTGTGATCTTGTACCTCTTCCAAGAGGAAGAAAACTTTCTAGATGTAAATGCATATGCATAAATAAGTATGCATCAGATGGAAGTGTTGAAATACACAAGGCTCAATTAGTTTCCAAAATATTAGCCCAAGTTGAAAGAATTAACTATAATGAAACCTTTTCTGCTATAGCCAAAATAAACACCATCCGCCTTTTTCTATCCCTTCTAGCCTCACATAAATGGGAGGTCCATCAGATGGATACTAAATATTCCTTCTTGCAAGGAAATTTGCAAGAAAAAATCTACATATAAAAACCTCTTGGCTATGTCTAGAATGACTCTGTCCTTTTTTTTCACCTTAAGAAATCTATTTATGGTATTAAGAAAACTCCCCGAGATTGGCATGGAAAAATGGAAAACTTTTTTCTTAACACTGAATTTTCTACATTTTGATCCTAATGTATATACCAAAAAAATTAGGAAGCCATATCATAATCCTTGTTCTTTATTTTGATTATATTATTCTCACTGGTAGTGACCCAAAACCTTTAGACCATATGAAAACTAGCCTTAAGAAGAAATTTGAAATGACTAACTTCAGCTATTTTCATTATTTCATTGACCTCCAAGTTTTTCAAACCAAGGAAGAAATTTTTATTTCCAAATCTAAGTATGATTGTGAACTTCTTCATTGCTTTCACATGGAATATTCTAAACCATCCCCTTCTCCCTTATAGTCTGGAGTGAAACTTGTTTCCACTTGTACTTCTCCCAAAGTTGATGCCACTTTGAACCATAAGTTAGTTGGTATCCCCGTATACTTGAATCATACATTTCCTAATCTTTCCTTTTTTGTTTTTCTTGTTTCCTAGTATATGAAAACATCCCCTGAAAACCATTGGAAAGTAACTAAAAGGATACTTTGATATGTTCGGGATACAATTAAATTTGGGATACATTAAAAATCATTGATTTAGATTAGGATATCGAACATGTTGATCAAAAATTTACTGCAAGTTATGTTTTTATCCTTGGTTCAATACCTATCACTTGGGGTTGTAAGAAACAACAAATTATTGCTCTTTCTTCAACAGAACCAAAGTATTCATAAGTGGATAATGAAATTCAAAAATCATTGTGGATTCGAGAGATCCCTTCAGAGTTTGGATTCCAATAGCATCATCGAACCAGGCTCTAGTGTGACAATCAAAGTGCCATCAATCTCACCAAATATCCACTTCAACATCAACGCAACAAACACATCGAGCTACCGATGCACTTCGTCAAAAATCTCATTTATGATCGAGTTATTGAAGTGTTATTTTTCCCTACAAAAGATCAAGTTGATGACATATTCACAAATTCTCTTACAAAACTGAATTTTTCAAAACTTCGATCTATGTTAGGAGTTTAAAAAATTGTCATTAAGGGGGGATAGGCTCTAATGCCTCCTTCCTTCTCATATTGTGTCTCTTTTGTAAATCCTTCAACTCTAACCCAAGTTGTTCTTAAGGGGGGTTGTTAGGATATTTAGACACTTAGGAGTTAGTTATGATCAACATGGTCTAATGTGTCATGAGTTAAAAGTGTGTTTCTTTAGTATGCATTTATAGTTAGATCGTCTAAAGGTCACGATATGTTCCCGACATAGAGTGATCTGATGGATCATATTCTCCTTGATCTTAATGACTACATTGATATGTGTCTTAACACCCTATTTTTTCATGATCTCGATTTAAAGAGCATGGAGAGTCATTTTTTGATGATCGATTGTGAGAAACTCTCTTGTAAATCTCTTTGTAATATTTTTATTTTGCGTTAATAAATTGCTCCAAGTGGCCACATTGGTTGGGGCCATGGATGCTTCCCCATAGGGTTTTACCATGTCAAAACATCAACGTATTGATATTTTATCTTTTTGTGTGAGTGGTTAGTGAAGGTGTTCGTCCTTTGTTGTTTAACTAATTATTAAGGGAGAGTTTGTGCATATCTAGAGACCTACAAGTCATTAATTTTTGTCTCTTCTTTTAATTTTTGAGTTGTTAGAACTCCTCATTTTATAGTTTTTTATTCCCCAAAACTCAAAAAATTAAAGAATTTTGTTTTCGATCTTTCATCTAGCTCTCGGCTCTCATTGATTCTTAAATTTGAATTAGAAACTAGACCAATATTACTTGCAACTCTCTAAACTAGATCTTAACAATTTCAAATGAATTGCTTGTATTTTTAAATGTTGTGAAGTTATCTTATGTATGATAATAGTCTACAACACTAAAAACTATATAGAAAAAATATCCTACGATTACAAAAATAAATTTCATTAATGATACTAAACTTAAAAAAATAAAAATAAAAAATTCATTACTGATACTAAACTAAAAAAACTCTTACTTGAGAGAACTATTCATGATAAGAACTAAGTTAGTGAACCTAATGATTAAAACATATATTTCCTCAAAAATAATAGATTTAAATCCTGCTAAATAATAAAATCTATATAAAAAAATACCTCCTATCATCTGCATATGTTATATATTATATAACATATGTTATATAATATATAACATATGCAGTGCATATGTTATATAATATATAACATATGCAGTGCATATGTTATATATTATATAACATATGCACTGCATAATAAGAACTACTCACATATCAAAGGCTTTTATCCTTCAAATAAAAGATTGACATAAATTTCTTATTCTATAAAAAAAATTCTTACACATGTAAATTTGATAACTACTTGT
The DNA here is from genome assembly GCA_000966675.3 of Picea glauca. Taxonomy (NCBI): domain Eukaryota; kingdom Viridiplantae; phylum Streptophyta; class Pinopsida; order Pinales; family Pinaceae; genus Picea; species Picea glauca. The sequence goes on along the minus strand of JZKD02S2167067.1, from coordinate 2,211,570 downwards.
AGAAAATAATACAACAATATCTTAAACCTATATAAAATAAATAAATATACAAGTGTAGAAGGGGCAAATATAAATAAGCTTGGTAACATCATGTAAACGTCTTCTTAAAAAACGCAACATCGCAGTAAAGAAGTTTATATGGACTTTGGTAGTTGAAAAGTCAATTTGATATGATCAAATAACGGAAAAAAATCTCTTTGCTGGATTTGGAGGCATGGTATAAATTTTGATGGGCATTTTTAATGTTCAAGTTTTTATGATGGGTTTTTCTTAAAACTGTTTTTTTTTGTTATTTAAATATTTTGTGTCATATGTGTTTTTTGTTTATTTTTATTGTAAATACAAAAACATTTCATTCATAACATAAAATTATTATGAAATTGCATTTAACATAATATCATCACATAATTTCATATGAAATACAACACCAACAAAAATATAAAAAAAATAATTAATTTTGAAAATTAACAAATAAAAACTCTAAAAAAGTAGTCAAAAATGGTTATTGTAAAAATAATAATAAAAGTTATGGATTGGAAATTTTAAAATAGTTATCTTATTAATAAAGTTTTAATAATGAAATCATAAATAATAACAAATAAAAGCTCTAAAAAAATAGTTAAGAATGATTGTTGTAAAAATAATAATAAAAGTTATGGATTGGAAATTTTGAAATAGTTATCTTATTAATATAATTTTAATAATGAAATAATAAATTTTACTCAATTATTTTGGATTCGCTTTTTTAAATCGAAAGTATTAATGTTTTGTAAAATGAAAATATAATGTGGATTAATGAGCCTCACCTCTTTGGATAGTTGCATGCAGGTTTTGAATCCTTGATTTTTTCTTCCCTCTTAACCTTCATTTTTCAACCTACATGATGTGATATGGTCTATTTTCCAAAAAATCCTCGTGATTTGTAAGTTGTGAGCTTCGAGGCAATGTGTTATGCATGCAACTTGTAAGTTACAACTTCCAAGTAATATATATTATACCTCGTCTTTACTATAGAATTTATAACTTCTATTATGTATGCTTTACACAAAAATCAACATTCAAATTTAGGAAATTGTTATTATATTATATATTATATAATATATTATTATTGTTATAATATATATTTTTATAATATATATATATATATATATATATCATAAAACAATTTTTTTATTTTTTATCAAATTAAAGATTTCAAAAATTAAGTAAAAATTATTAATAACTTGTAAATTTAAAAATTATATATATATTTAACTATTTAAAATAAAAATAAAAACACAAGTAAATAACCGTCAAAGACATCTAGAGAGCAAATAGTGCCCACCACCAAATATAATTAAGAAAGAGAATACGCCTATCATGAAAAGCGGCTCATGGACAATCGGGATAAATAAATACACCGTGTTATAGTGCATCCTCTAACCTCGACACTTTCTATAAATATAGAAATTTAACTAATCAAATCCTAATGACCTCCAATATTAATGTTATATATAATCATCTTTACCATATGCAAAGCATTCAACTAATCATTTCATATTCGATAAATATAGAATTTTAATTAATGTGGATAGGCTTGGAAATGGGTATAGTTAATGATCTTGTAATTTAAAATTGTAATTTAATAGCTAGTAATTAAAGATGTTAGCATATTTTTAATCGTCCTCTCAAATCAATAAATAGTATTTATTATTTATTATTTATAACTTCTTTGTATTTATGAATGCATCTCTTAAATTATTTACTTTTTAACATTTATCTAATTATATTAACAAATTATTGTAACACTATATAATTGTCATATTTAAATGATTAACCTTTATGCAAGATTTTAACATGCACTACTCAACCTTTTAAGACGCAATACATTATGGGATTATAATTGTCATATTTAAATGATTAACCTTTCTGCAAGATTTTAACATGCACTACTCAACCTTTTAAGATGCAATACATTATGGGATTATAGGTAAACACCTATTGCAATGTTTTTCAATTTAAAGTTATTTACGTAAGCCCCTGATTACATTGGATGCAGGAGACATTTTCCAATATGGGAGACATGCGCTTCATATACCTGAGGGAGGCCACATATCCGTGCGCTTCATATGGAAGACATACGCTTCATATACCCGAGGCAGGCCACGTTTGAGAATTTAAATTTATGGGAGGCAAGCGCTCATTCCACATTTTCCATATTGGACGCACGTGCATGTTTGTCGTTTCATATTATCGCCTCTGTTCCTATACCTCCTAGTACAGTATACTATGCATATCGATATTGTATTTGAATGCCTCCAAGTACAGTACGATATGCATATACCTCCTAGTACAGTATACTATGCATATCAATATTGTATATGAATGCCTCCAAGTACAGTACATTGTGCATATCAATATTGTAGAGGAATTTTGGACCGATTATATACATTTCTATTACAAGCATTTCTAGTAGCAAGCAAGAGAGTGCTTAGTCTTTCAATTGGGTGGGTGAGTTTGGAGAAAAAGGGATAAAACAACATATAAAATTGGGAAAAAGTATCAAAACAAAGGATCAAACAAGACAAGGTAACATTTGCAATTACTTTCTTTATGTTATTTGATATGCTATGATAAATTTATGTTTTAGGATTTCCATGTTTGCGAACCAACATTGAAGTCAAGCGGACTATGAACCGGCCTGCCTTCAATGGTCAGCCCTCATCCATGCATTCAGTGTAATCGATTCCCTTAAATTTTAGTTTTTAAGTAATGCATTGTATAACTTTCGAAGACCATCTATATTGCATGCATCGTACAGATTTATATGCATTGTAATCAATTCCCTGAGAGATTATGACACAGAAATTGGTTTCATCTTAGTTGCTCCAAATTTCTGAAACAAATTTCTGTCATAATGGCTCAGGGATGGGACCATATATAGAGATAGGGTTAGTTGATTCCCTTAAATTATAGTTTTAATCATATGGAAGTGCCCAGCCCCCCATTAATTTTAAATTTCTATTAGGCCAATTTCAAAATTATAAATTGCTAGATCATTTAATAACCGTAATAAATTGCTATTCGGTTAATTTCAAAACTATAAATTGCTAGGTTATTTCATAGCTGTAATAAATTGTTAGAATTTTTGAGTTTGTGTGACCCGTTTTAGATTTGTTGGACAGTTTTAGAAAACTATTTAATTTTTTTATTGTGTTTAGGGGTTTTTTTTTTTATTGTGGAGAGATAGTATGGTTATGAGCTTTATTCATGTTATTATGTGAATTGAATCTGGGTGAAGAAGATAACAATCATTCTTCACAATCATCCAAGTTACAGCTAATTGATTGTATGCTGTGCCTACTACCCACTGCCCATGTCTTTGCATAATTCCATTTTATATTTCATAGAATAGTTTGAATTTATACATTGATTTTATATTGGTTTTATATTGCATAGTTGGTTTTTATATTGCATGTGCCTATGAATAGTTCAATTCCATATTGTATAGAATAGTTAGATTTTATTTAGGATAGTTGGATTTTTATTTTTATTCTTAAAAAGTTTTTAAAAATACATTTGAATATTTAAAATACAGTCTCATAGGGTTTTTATGTATATTTTTTTTTTGAAATAATTAAGTTCAAGTATTGAATTTACCTGCTTTATGATCAATGTAATATATTCCTTATGTTACCATTTTGAAGTTAAATGTTACCAATTTGAAGTTAAAAAAGAGCTTAAAAGTATGTGTGGATTATAATGGTCATCTGCTAATTAAAATGATGTTAATAAGGTTACATCAACCATTTAATTAATGTGGTTGTGTTAGTATATATAATCATCTCTACCAAATGACCAAATACATGCAAAGCACCCAACTAATCATTTTGGTTGTAAACACAAACTCGAAAAAAAAGACTCTACCAAATGCAAAGCACCCAACTAAAACACAAACCCGAAAAACAAAAGCTCTTACCATGTGTTGCAGAGGCTGCACAGAATTTGTTCGTTTGTGTACAATGATGGCACACAACATACATGATCTCCGGACCCAGGGATTGTATTGTCAACAACCATTATCATTTCATTATCTCCACCACCTCCCTACTCTCATGGGCAGTGGGCGGTTGTCCTGTCTATATAAACCCTCAATTCCACTCTCCCTTCCCATAGCATTCCTTTCCATTGCCATCACTTGCATTTCCATTAGATTTGGTTGAGATGGCAGGGACTCTTCATCATCGTCTCCTGCTTATCGTTTTCTCTATAATTTGCATCTGCCAGCCCGCCTTTCCATCACAATGATAAACCTTTGCCAAGGCATAATCCTCAGTTATCCCCGCAACCACACGAGAAGTACTCTCATTTCACTGGTCATAAACCTCCCCGTGACCACACGAAGAACTCTTACTGATCGACCTATTTAAGTAATAGATTATGAATAGATTAAGTAATAGATCGACCAGAAAATTAAGTAATAGATTATGAATATTTTTTATCAAATATTCATTTCAGAAAATTAAATAACAGATTATGAATGTTTGGATGAAAATTTCAATTAAATATAAAACTACTATTTCAAATTGTCATTTAAAACTTTGAATTTATTCAAATACTTAAAATTACAATTTGAACAATGTAAACTAGCATTTTAACAATTATTCAATCAACATATTGGGAATATAAACTATTTAAATACCCCTTTTGAAAAGCCCGTTTTATTCATAAAACTACCTTAACAGTTTATCAATGCTAATACTGTTAGCTATCATATCAGCATACGCCGATACATTTAGCATGGCTCTCAGTACATGTGATGCTAGTGGTTATCGTTGCCAAGATATTTGAAAAAACATGACAAGGATAATGTAGAAGTTTGAACCTTTTGACATTGGAAAAATTCATATTCACAAACAACTACATAGTAAGAATGGGAGAGTATTGAGCATGCAAATAGGCTAAAACCATCTAAACCAAACGAATGCAATGAACTCTTTCTATTTTATATTTTATTATTTTATATTTTATTTATATTTTATTATTTTATATTTTATTCGTACAGAACAAACGTTTTTATGAGCGACTCAAGTTTGCGGATTGTGTCTACTAAAATGGGTGAGAAATTGTTGGATTTGTAGATTTAAGTGACTATTTCTGTAAAATTCTAGTGCCGTGGAAGTTTTTCAACATGCTGAATCAATTTTTGCATTCAGACATAGATTCTGAACAACAAAAAATAGTGATTCAGCATTCAGACATAGATTCTGAACAACAAAAAATAGTGATTCATATAATATTGCAGAATAAAAACCATTTCCTAGTAGAACAAAGAACCACACCTAAAAAATTGGGTATTCATAACTTGGGAGCTAAAATAAAAAGTATACACACAATGGAATAAATGATTTAATATAATTTTATTAAAGTAATTAGAATATTCATTATTTATAAATTAGAAATTAATGAAAAAATGATGAGATCATAGATACAAGTATAAGCATATAAAAAAGTAAACATTATGGAAAAATAAAATACAAAATAATAAAATACATTGTTTTTATTTATTTATATAATTTGTTATCTCATTTTATATAAAGAATCTATAAAAATAAATAGTATTGAATGTTATAAAAGAATTTAAAGTTGTCCATAGGAGTCGATTGTCAAGTGCATCAGATTGTCAAGTGCATTGTAAATGGAAGGAAATGTAAAAATGTCTCAAGTTCGATTCTCACCCTCTGGTGACTAGTGACTGGGTGAAATCACGAAGGTGGGTAACACTTTTTTGACAATCGGATCTCCAAAATTCCGAAAAATATTTTTTCGGCCGAACTAATATTATTTTTTGGCCGAAAGTTATTGTTTTAGGCTGAACTTGTTTTCGGCCAAAAAGTGAAACGTCAAATTGAACGGTGCAGTAACGACACCCCTGATTTGTGTGTAAAAATTTAGTCGGACGGATATTTTCCATCCGGCAATATGTTTTCGGTCGAAGGATATTCCGGACGAACACGCTTTCAACCAAAAGATAGTTCGGTTGAACTATCTTTTGGCCGAACTATCTTTTGGCCTCTATGTGTGGTTGATATTTAAATCATCTTTTGTCCGAACGATGACTTAAATATCAACCACACACAGAATTTGTTACGTTTTTTTAACTTTGTTGGAGTTTGTTGGCATTTTCAAGCATCTGTGAGCATGAGGTCGTGAGAGTGAGGTCTGTGAGCACAGGTCATGATGGCGCAGGTCGTGAGTGTGAGGTCATGATGGCGCAGGTCTGTGAGTGTGAGGTCGTGATGGCACAGGTCGTGTAGGAGGGATTTTTTGAGCTTGAGGTCTGTGAGCATAGAGGTCATGTTGGCGGTTGGCATCATTGGCGTGCCAAGCTCCAGGTATTTCTCTGACCCCTATATTGTCATGTATTGTTATGTAGTATTTAGTTTTAATTTTAATTTTGTTTTATGTATTGTTAAAGATTAATATTAATTAAAATTTATTTTCTTTGCCCCATTTACACAGTAATTAAAATGCGAGTTACACCGAGTAATTTAATTCATGAAAATGTTTATTTGTTATTTTCTTATATACGAGGAAATCAATAAGAGTCAATCGAGACTCTGTATTAATTTTCAAAAGAAATAAATCTGAGATCAATAAGGGAAAATCAAAACTCTTGTAGGAGTTGACGATTTATATAATTAAGAATTGATTAATTATATAAATCAAATTTTATTATATTATAGACAAATAATCATACTCAAAAATTCTAAGAAAAAAAATTAAGAAATAAACTCAAATATAGTTGATTACACTAAAATAAGTCAAATATAGTCAAATATTGTCATCGAGATTGGATTTGTAAAATTTGGTTATGTAACTAAATCAAGGCTAGTTTAGATTTTCATTTTGTACAAATTTCATGGTGAATAAGTGCAGCTTTGTTAAAAATTTAAACATTGCCAAAAGTCAAGTACAAAGACATAGTAACATTTCAAAAAGAAACTAAGCAACTAAATTGCTTTGCATTCCTTCTGTAAGTTCCTTGGTTAATTTAACTTTTCCTCGTAGCTTTTCACCTTAATCTTAAGGTGTAGTAAGACCCATAGCCGAAATCATCTCGCTAATGTGATTGCTTATCAATTACCTTACATGAAAGGATTGAAAACTTGAGAACATACTCATATTATGTTCCTACATAGCACTTACCTTACATGAAAGGATTGAAAACTTGAGAACATATTGATATTTTGTTTCTATAGTGTTGTGTGTACATGTCAATTTATATGTGTAGCATTACATGTCAATTTATATGTGTAGTATAATTGTTTTTTGTGTTTTTATATTTTCTGAGTATATTTGTTTGAAATTAGAGGAAAAATTGTTGAATCTGTATATTGTTTTTTTATATTTTCTAAGTATATTTGTTTGAAATTACAGGAAAAGTTGTTGAATCTGTATACTAGAATGGTTTTTTTTTTTTGTATAATCCTAGTATTCTTCTACGAATTTTCAGCAAGTTGAATTCATTTCTATATGTAGAAATACAATTTAAACAAAAAAACTTATAATTTCTTGAAAATTTACATTGTTTGATTTCGAAAAAAAAAACAAAAACCTAAAACAATTAAACAACACCCAATTTATATGAAAAATATGATCCAGTTATGAACCTAATTTGTCAGGGACTCCACTGTTTTGAGACCAAAACTAATATAGAATGAAGGACTGCACTAATAATGGGATAATAGCCTAATAGTAGTTTTAGCATAATAACATAATAGACAGTCATCAAAAGTTATAGCAGATTGGAGAACATAAGTAAATAATCTGAACTGTAACTGAAAATTATATATAATCTGCTATCAATCGAGGCTCAGATACCATTGATGTGAGCCATCCAGAATTATTCTATAATAATTTATTAATTTATAACTGAAATTAGAAAAAAATAAAAAAAAATGAAAATCCTAGAACTAGATCTGAAATCTGGAAACTAAACCATAACTAAAAAAAATAAAAATATGAAAATCCTATAACTTAGTCCTCAACCATTCAACTACACATAGACCATACTACACGAAGAATTGACCAATAAACATTCTTTAGAACCTTTTAGGTTTTTGTTGACATGTTTTAGAAACATGCATCCATTATTTCCATTAATTATCTCAATGTGATCTTCAAGTCAATTATGCATAGTTCAGTAAGTCTATCACTTCCATATTAGGTCGGTTCTCTCCTAGTGGAACTTCCTAACAAAAATTCCTACTTAGTCACACTCTGACCTAATTGACTATTTGACTTCTTACACGATTCAACACATAATAACATACCCATTCCATTTACTACTAAGGCATAAAGTTCCATTTGAAGCTCTATTTTTACTAGTTTTGTAAATACCTTATGACACTTTCCTATATCCATTCGATTTATTCATCATTTGAGATCTTTGGTAGTGTATACAAATATATTTACATTTTTTTTAGGGATGTTGATATTTACAAAATTTTGTGTGTTGGTGGAATTTACTAGTATTGTGGCATTGTTTCTCTTTAAATGAAAAGGAAAAGAGCTGAAAGCAATCTTGCAAAAAGGTAGAATTCATTTTGTTATCAAATATAAACAACCACGAGTAAGATGGAATTGAATTGAAAATAGTGAATATGGTATTGTACTTAACAAAGAATAATCTAGTGTCATATTCTATGATTGTAGTTCAAGAACAAGAATCTATATATATATATATATATGGAACAATTATTTCTTGAGTGCATCGTATTTTTAACATGATTTTGTACTATACAAGAGTCTTAAAAAAATATTATTAAAAATAAGTAATCAAAAGTGACAAAATCCTTATAAACTAGGTTCAGAGTGTTTGCTAGCAAACATTTACACTAAGAATCAACACTAAGATTCAAGATATTTTCCATGGATAGAAAATCTATATTACTTTATTAATGTTGATATTTCTATAATGAGTCAATCTATTCATAGATTCATTTTGTTTTAGGTAATTTGTAATGGTCATTAGCCAAGCTATCAAGATTCCTTAGGTTAGTGAGTCGGGCCAAACTATGATATATGCTCCCTTATTTATGGCCACAAACAAATAATTCATTCAAAAACTCAATGATTAACATGATTATGTAGTTCACACCAAGTTTTGCATTTTTCTTTGTTCTTCATTTCATAACAAGAGAAAGAAATATTCATTTCCATCTTGAGTCATTTATATTTGGACTAGGTTGACAAAACACATCTTGAAACCATCTAGTGAGACCTAATCTAGTGAGACCTAATGGGTAAGTAAATCTCCCCCTATGCTTCACATTTCCTACATATTGTCATGAGTCTTGGTCACATCTCATGTAAGACATGAGTGACCTATGTAGTAAATTGTTCAAAAAGGAACCAGTCTCCCACTTTGGTGGTCTTTTCAAATGTCTTCCACTTTGGTGGCCTTTTCCAATTGTAGAGGCCCTTTGACTAAAGAAATAGTTATTACGAATACTTCATTTTTGATGATAAAGTCTAATTTATAGAAAAAAAAGAGTCTTAGATGGGAACTAATTATTATACTCATTTATTACTTCACACATATTGACCAAAGTTATTGAATGCTTATCTTACTGATGATATTTATATTCATATAATATAACTTCAAATTGACAACTTATTAGAGTTGTGTTGGATATGTAAGCATAGCTAGCACATACATAACTCACACATAGATGTTAATAACAAGTGATGTTCCTTATATGCATATTTTTAAAATGTTCATGTAACTAATTTCATGCATACAAATAAATAAAGTAAATCACCRRGCTCCCTTTAAACCCTTAATTCCATCTCRCATCTCCCATCCCTTCCTTTGTTGAAATATGTTGGAGTTTTGACAATATTTAACTAACTCTAGAGATAATCYRAATGTGAAATMTTCAAACCTTTTGACCTAATATCTCTAATAGGAAACTATTATTAGTCATCACATTAGTATTAGTCATCACATTATTATTTGTAGAAATTTATATTAGGAATACGAACAACCCTCATGCAACATTTGCACCATAAGGAATAAGGAATATATATGAACTATAAGGAATATATATTCTATCTTAGTGGATGGAATCATGTTCAAAGAATATGCACATGCTATTGAGTTAATTTTGGGTAGTTATCCACTCAATGTAGAAATCTTTTAGTTTATAGTACACAATTAGGTCCCTTTATGTAACTTTAGGTGACCATAAAGTATTTCACAGTTATGTATTTAGTTCAACCATATCCACAACTATCCAACAATTTGTCGTTAAATCTCTCAAGTGATCCAACGATATAATATACCATTTGCACAGTTCATATGTTATATAATATAACATTATCCAATATGTGATCAGACAAGAGTGCACCACCTAGTAAAGCAATATTTCTTATGTGCCCATATTAAAGGCATAACAAGTTGTTGTGCACCACTTACTAAATATTTCTTATGTTATTAGCGGGTGCATAAGGTTATGAATAGTGGATCCAACCATAGGGTACTTTTAATATGCACATGCTATTGAGTTATTTTTTGGTAGTTATCCACTCAATGTAGAAATCCCTTTGTTTATAGTACACAATTAGGTCCCTTTATGTAACTTTAGGTGACCATAAAGTATTTCACAGTTATGTATTCAGTTCAACCATATCCACAACTATCCAACAATTTGTCGTTAAATCTATCAAGTGATCCAACTATATAATATACCATTTGAACAATTCATATGTTATATAATATAACATTATCCAATCTGTGATCAGATAAGAGTGCACCACCTAGTAAAGAAATATTTCTTATGTGCCCATATTAAAGGCATAACAAGTTGTTATGCACCACTTACTAAAGATTTTTTATGTTATTAGTGGGTGCGTAGGGTTATGAATAGTGGATCCAACCATAGGTTACTTTTAATATGCACATGCTATTGATTTATTTTTGGGTAGTTATCCTCTCAATGTAGAAATCTCTTAGTTTATAGTACACAATTAGGTCCCTTTTGTAACTTTAGGTGACCATAAAGTATTTCACAGTTATGTATTTAGTTCAACCATATCCACAACTATCCAACAATTTGTCATGATATCTCTTCAGTGATCCAAATATATAATATATAGCATTTGCACAGTTCATATGTTATATAAAATAACATTATCGCAAAAAATTACATCTACTCCACCTCATCTTAATTTATATTAGGAATACAAATACCTCAATCCCATCCCATTTAACATGACAGTAAAAGAATTAGTATAAAAACACAATGGCATTTAAACAATGCTATTGGGAAGTTTAGATCAATGTCATATAATCCATGTCCATGAAAGACCTTCACCTCATTGTGATTAAAACATGGGTGTGTGAGGTTATGAAGATTAAACTCTTTCTTTTGGGGGTTCTAATGCATTACATTATATGCGGTCTTTGTGGATCCAACCATAGGGAACTTTAAGGAATCTTAAGGAAATGTTCTAATACATTTTTTTAGTGGATCCAAACATAAGGAACTTTTAATGAATCCACTTACTTGTTTTTTTTTCTGAATTGATTTCCCTTGGCGAACCCAACTGTTTGTTTTAAATGACTTATTTGTGTGGGTTTTATTGATTATTATGAAAAGATTGTCGTTTTATCTTCTGTCCCTTATCCCTTTAGTCAACAGTCCTTTCCTGAGCAGTCGGCTAGGAGCCGAATCGACGGTCATCATTTTGGTGTTTAAAGACCTATAGATTCAAATGCTCTTATTTTATGTGCATGGATGATGACTAAAGGATAAGAATCTATCATGTTTTCTATGGACCCCTTACTTATCTTTTAGTTGATTGATTCATGGCTGAATGTTTAGTTTTTTCATCTTCTTCTTTGATGTGGATTGTGAATCATAAACCTATGAGTGGAATGTAGTCCCTTGGCGAACCCAACTTCTGATTTCAATGACTTCTATGTGTGGGTTTTATTGATTATTGTGAAAAGTTTGTGGTTTTATTTTCTGTCACTTATCCCTTTGGTCATCATTCCATGCTTGAGAAGTTGGCCAGGAGCCGAATCGATGGTCATCACTTCAGTGTTTAAAGACCTATAGATTCAAATGCCCTTCTTTTCTGTGCATGGATGGCGAGTGAAGGATAAGAATTTTCCATGCTATCTATGGGCCCCTTATCTTTTAGTTGATTGATTCATGGCTGAATGTTTAGTCTTTTCGTCTTCTTATTTGATGTGGATTGTGAATGATAAACCTCTGAGTGGAATGATAGTCCCTTTGTGAACCCAACTTCTTATTTCAATGACTTCTATGTGTGGGTTTTATTGATTATTGTGAAAAGTTTGTGGTTTTATCTTCTATCACTTATCCATTTAGTCATCAGTTCATTCCTGAGTAGTCGGCCAGGATCCGAATCGACGGTTGTCACTTCGGTGTTTAAATACCTATAGATTCAAATTCCCTACTTTTTTGTGCGTGGATGGTGAGTGAAGGATAAGATTCTGTCATGTTGTTTATGGACCCCTTACTTATCTTTTAGTTGATTGATTCATGGTTGAATGACCATTTTTTGGGCCTTCTAATGAGCAAGTACATATGTGGCTTGATTGTTTAAAACTTTGATTTATCTCTGAGTTTTTAATTGCTTGAACTTGTGTAAATCTCTGAATTTTTATTGATAAACTCTGCATTATGGATAGATATTGAGGAGTGATATTGACACAATATTATCCAAACATTCCTCCCAAATGCTCTAGGCATTCTCAAGAAGGAAGAACATGAACTCCTTCAACTGAAACTCCAAGTGAGCACCAACAATCTCATCAGAGAAGATTTTCAAATGAGTCTATAAATATATCAACTGCAGAACCTGCTCAAACCAGTGTTATGGATGAAACCTTCTTAAATAGGTTGCACATCAATACCCCTACACCTGAGAATCTATCGAATAGCTCTGAACAAGAAAATATTTCTGGCAAGTTTCTTAAATTTTGTTTATTTTTGTTGAATTTTGTTGTATTTAAATTTATGTGACGTTAAATCTTGAAGTTATTTCAAATGTGTGTGTGTGTAGGAAATCAATTTAGAGCAAGGGGTGACAATGATAGTGGTTGTCACGAAGATTCAAATGTCGTTGTAAAGGGTGAAGGTGGATTTAGGAGGCCGCATTATGAAGAAACAGAAGATTACATGCCAACATCCACATATCCTTCAGATGTTGGAGATGAACTTCCCTGGGAAGGGAATAATGAAGAAATGATGCTTGAGCGATGCTCAGGTGTTAAAAAGAGGTTGGAAAATGATTTGGTGATCATGGAACTTTCTCAGGAGAGAAAACAAAGTTTGCAAATTGTTTTGCATTCACTGGAAAACTTTATGGATGAATATCAGAAGATGGGGCCAACCACTAACAATTTTGTCGATCTAATGAGGCAACGAAAGTCAGAGGTGATGGGTCCTAATACATGGGATACAATAAAAAATAGAGTTTCAAAAGAAGATGCCATCTCCATGTTCAATTTCAAAGAGGGCCCAAAGCGGAAAATGTTGAAGGTGCAATATTTTAAGCACCTTGACTTTGTTAGACATCTGTATAACATATTTTTGGCCGCATATGGGAAATTTCCATGGAATGATGAGGTTCCTCACTATTTTGTAAGACACTTTTTTGTGGATTTTTTCTTGCACATGCACCCAAATTATACTAGTCTATCCTCCAAATATTATGGGACTAGTAAAGGATGTGCATATGATAGGAAATGGGCATATCGAAGTGTAGCATTGTTGAGGCCTCCACAACCTTAAGTACCTCACCCAACAAGGGAATTTTCATCACGTTTAGAGTTCTAGGCTACATCAAAAGTTGGCAAACATGCCAAGACTGCAATCGAGAAAAATTTGGAAGCTATGTTTTATGGTGTTGATTTTGGCATGAAGCATCAGAGAGAAGAAGCCAATTCTCGGGCCACATTTGTTAATAAAACAGATGCAGAGCTAGATGCAATGTCAGTGGAATAAGTTTTGGAGTATGAAAAATTTTGTCGGGATGGTTGGAAGAAGGTCATTCAAAATGATGACCCGAATCGCAGATTGGTATATGATCTATTTAAGAAAATTTTGACGCATTTTGTGCTAGTTTACTTCGAGTTCTATATTTAGATATCCTTGTCTCTATAAAAATAATAGAGTTCTTCTTGCCACTAATTGCAGTTTAGAGATATGTTAAACGAATCTCCATTTGGTAGGGGACTTGATTCAACAAGTTTGAATTTGGATGGATTGAATCGAGTATGTTTTTTTTAATAGTTGTTCAATGTCCACTCTTTTGAATAAGAGATCAACAACATTTATAATTTTGTATAATTGTGAACACATTGAATCCTAGATTTAGTTTTTAGTTGTGTTGTTCACAACTCTCTATTCCATCTCCTGGTACTTGGGCTAGCTTGTCTCAATTCTCAGTGGGAGAGTTTGAAGAGGGTGGGAGTTCATAGGTATCATTTAATGTCTTAAAATCATTTAAATTTAATGTGTTATATAATCATTTGAATATAATTTTTTAAATTTTCAAATTTGAAATGTGTTATATAGGCTAATGTGGAGAAGAGAGTACCTGAGAGTGTGCTCAGAAGGGAGATTGGGATTGAGGAAGCACCCATATTAGGAAAGGATGTGTCCATTCAAGATGATTCATAAATGTATGTTCTTGACTTTTATCAAATTTTTGTTTTGTCAAATTTATAGTTTAGCCTTTCCTCAATTATTTTGAATTATATAGAACCCCTAGATAAGTTTTTCATTGTCCTAAATGGTGTACATTCAAACTTATTTAAGGTTATATCATGATGAAGACCTAATTTTGAAATTGAATATGTTTGAATATTTTAGAGCAGATTCTATCCCACATCAGAAAAGAGAAAGTTTCTAAATTTTCCTCGATTGCATTCCTTGCTTTCTTGTCCAAGAATGGCGTAGTATTAGATGAGAACATCCATTCCACCGAAGAAAGAGAAGATAAATATATTTCGGAAGAATGGTTTTTAAAATGGAGATTTGTGAATTTTTTTAGATAATAAGTAGTTTTTTGGAAGAATTTCTTAATATGGAGATTTATGAGTCTTTTAGTTTGAAAGGGCATCGTGGAATTTGATTATATGACCACTACAGAAGAAGAAGAGAAGTATTTAACTGTTGAGGATATTACTATTTTATTGTTGTGTAAATATGATCAAATAACAACATCTGGGATGAGAATTACATCTAAGGATTTGGGACTTTATCCACAAGGAGAATTTCCTGAAGGATTTTGGACTTTATCCACAAGGAGATAAGTATTTCTTTGGAAGAATGACTTACTACATGGAGATTTGTGAATTATCTTCATACACAGTTCTATATTTATTTTCAGATTATTATCTAACTCTAACTCACAATATGTTTTACCAAGAACACAATAACATCACTTGGGATGAGAATTTCACCTGAAGGATTTTGGACCTTATCCATAAGGAGAATTTCACCTCAAGGATTTGAGACGTTATCCACAAGGATATAAGTATTTCATTGGAAGAATGACTTAATATGGAGATTTGTGAACTTTCTTAATACATAGTTCTATATTTATTTTCACATTATTATATAACTCTAATTCAATTTTTTTTTACCAAGAACATATATTTTCTTTTTAAATTTTTTTAAGATTTTAGATAAGAATTACAAATTGTTTAAATCATGTACTCTTAATTGGAGAGTAAATAGATCTTAAATCTATTTATGTGACATCCCCATCCGGTACGACACCTACGATGTACAACCGGTAAAAGCACCCTTAATTTTTTTAGTTTTTTTTTTTTGTGTGTGTGTGTGTGGGAAGGTAATAATGACATTATATTCAACATCGCCACACGACGACTAACACAATGCATGAAACTCATGAAACAACAACATAACAACCTAACATAAAAGCACATCAAGCACCTAGAAGCAATGTACGACATTCAACCGACAAAGAATAGGAATGACTACCCGCCCATCCTACCCTACAATGGTTAGGACCTCCAGGACACATAAGCAATGCTCAAACCCAAGTTCCATCGATTTTGACCATTTAAGGTCTCAAGGCTGGTGACTGTTCTGAGGAACAAGGAGGTGTCTACATCCCGCCCAACACAAGCAAACCAAGCCTACTAAGTTAAGGAAAATCATCCTAACAACCCCACACACCCAAAATTAATTACACAAGTAACTAGAACCCTTATAATGAGCAAACCAAGCACACTAAATGTTTACAAAACCAAGTACAAACATTAATTAAAATGAACAACAACTCCCTCAACGGGAAGCACGAGCTAAAAATGACTTCGTCAACAACCCAACCATTAATCAAGGCTAAATGGTCAATATCTATGATATAAATTGGCATTAATTACAGATCAATTAAACAGTCTAAATTCCATTAGTCAACGACTTCCAACCGAACTTAACATGAATTATGACTCAAATTTAGTGAGTCTAAGTTACCAATTAGGTGATATCTATAAATCCAACTAACATCAATTACATATCTAATTTAGCAAGTCTAAAATTTGCAATCTAGTATTTACTCACCATACTAATTTTAATATTTATTACAACCTAAATGGACAATTCTATATTAATTTGAATCCCCATCCAACTAGCCGTAAACTTGAATAAAAACATTAACATTCTTAAAGTGGAGTTCTACCATTAGCACTTATGAACAGTTAAACCTCACCATTAGTCTAGCTATAATGACCAAACTAACCACACTAGTTCTTTATTATCATTGAGGAGGAAACTGCCAGCTAATAACATTGTTGTAGCAAATCAACAAGGTAATTACATATATGTTACATAACAATTTATTACAACAGTTAACAAGCCATTTAACATAATGATTAACATAACAATTAATTTAGCAATAACAGGGTAGTTTGCATGACTATTTATATAACAAGTAATATAGCACTAACGAGCCGATTATCATGTTAGTTAACATAACAATTAATATACCAGTAGCAAGGCAATTTATATGATGGTTAACATACGATTAATAGCGCAAGAACAAGGCAATTTACATAATTGTTAACCATTTAACTCATTGCTGCAATTAATCAATAAGTAGGAGTTTGCTGACCATTCACAGTGTTGTAGCAATTGTTCTAGCAATTAGTAAGGCAATTAATATAGCATTTAACATTGCAATTAACAAGGCAATTAACTATAGCAATTGTTCTGGTAAATTCATGGTCATTCCAGCAAGCTCAGTCAACATTCTAAAGGAAAAAATCATGGGTAATTACAGCAAGATCCAACAACATTCTAAAGGAAAAATCATGGGTAATTACAGCAAGCTCCAACAACATTCTAAAGGAAAAATCGTGGGTAATTACAGCAATATTTGGTAACATTCTAAAGGCAAAATAGTGGGTAATTATAGCAATTCAGTCATGTTTTTAAATGGAAAATTGTTGTGCTACATATCGACAATACGCAGGTGTAACAACCTAATACTTCTAAACATCATTAAGATTCATAAACATTTTATTTCGTAAACTGAAACAATAACTTCTTAGCATAATAGTGATTCTCATAACAACAACTTCAGGAACTTAGATTTATCAATAAATACTGAATTCATGACAGAAAGAAATAAATACATAACTTAACAAAGTACCTAGTTCTGATGCTATTTTTTGTTGTCTCTGTGCCTTGCTGCTGCCTTCCTGCTACCTACTCCTCAGATCAATCCTGCCACAAACAGGAAAATAACTACCCAAAACTACTGTCCTCCCTGCCAACTAGGAAAACTACCTAGCTCCAGGATATCTACGGATATTCTGGCCCTTCATGCCCAAAACCTCCAGCAACTCAGTGCCTCCCCTTATCAAAAGCCACAGTGCCCATCTCTGTGCTCACAGCAAGTCCAAAAGTCCTCAGAAAAATCTTTCCTCTACCGAATCCTCCTCTCGTCACCTTCCCCTTTCCCTTATTCCTCCTTCGCCGACTCATGCAGTTACTCCTCTCCAACCACCCTCCGTGCATGTCCCTTCTCCCCCTTAAATGCTTCATCTTCTCAGGATTCATAGGCTCCCGCTTTGCATACACAACCATTTTTAAACATTTTTCATTGACCTTTTAAGATTTATTTCTCAGGTCACTAAATGTGATATGAAGTTAGAGTATTACTTAATTAATCAAAATTATTTTCTTTAATTAATTTTACTTTACAATCTTTAAATATTTATTTAATTAGGGTCGTTACATACACCCACCCTTCAAGAAACTTTGTCCCGAAGTTTAAGGTATCTGGTGGTACCAAGGAGAAGAGCATGGTTCACACATTCACAACAAGTAACTAACATTATCAGTAAGTAAGTCAAGAAAGCTCATACATACTAGTGTATGTGTATAAGGAATGCATGTGTAGCTAGTACATGAAAATAGTGCACATACTAATAATCAAATTGTCATCCTTTAATAATTTAGGTATGCATTCAATCCAATCAGCAAGATTAGTCTTTTATAAAAGACAACAATCAATTAATTGTGTGAGAAATTGTTTTAATTACAATTGTCTGGTTCAATAATTTATTTTAAACAAATATGGTTTAGTTACATAATAATGAATATTCATATATATACATTTTTCTTCATCAAGTCCCACCACAAGACAGATCTCCATATAGTCTCAACTATTCTACTCATACTTCCTCCCTAAACTACTTCCAACTCCATTCCTATCCGTCCTCTGCTAGACTATCTTGGAGCGTCAGCTATACTGACCTAACTCCAAATAGAACCCGTAAGTGGACGTGTTGCTATCTCGACCAAGCTTCCCTAGCAGGCAACTGACAGTCCTCATCACACGTCTTGGGGAGCGTTATCCAACACCGTCCTCCCAGGAGTTTAGGTTTTGGAGGATACACGGTGGGAAATTCCTCCACCCCTCCTAACAGAACTAGGGTCAACACCCTATAATGGAGGATACACGGTGGGAAATTCCTCCACCCCTCCTAACAGAACCAGGGTCAACACCCTACAATGGAGAATACACGGTGGGAAATGCCTCCACCCCTCCTAACAGAACCAAGGTGAACACCCTACAATGGAACATACATGGGCAATGTGTTGCTGGAGGTTTTGTCATCGATTATTCGGTTTTGGGTAGTGTTAGTACCAAAATCATGCACTAATCCACATATCATAGCAATGCATCCAAATCAGTATAAATTTCACATACATTATTCATACCATAATGTTTCTTGGTTAGTGGTCCTGATATCCACTTTCATCATCATTATCACTTGGCTATTTCATAGCCCATAACCTGCATATTAGTCTGCAACAAAAACTCATACCTTTCTAGGCACTATCATCATATAATTGCATACTATCATCATTTCAATTTGGTATCCCCGTACCGATACATTAACATCAAAGTTTTCCAATTTGAATTTAGATTTAATAATATCCCATAATTCAATTCATCACCCATTCACAAGATTATCATTTTCCCAAAATAGATTTCATCATATCCAACATCATTCTAATAGTATTCAATAATTTCACTTTCTCACAATATGTCACATCATATAAATCATCATCAATATCATTTAAACATTTGTAAAATTTACATTCACATAATAGATCTCATTACATGCCTCATCATTGATAACATTTAATCATTCATAAAAGTTCATAAGCTTAAAGTTTAAGTGTATCACTTAATAGTTTCACTGTGACTTGGAAATAAAGTGTATAGGTCTCAGATAATCTTGGCCGTCTAAGTCAAAAGGTAGTGTTACATACACCCCACCCTCGAGAACATATTCTCGAGGTGGTCAAAATAGTGAGGGATAGTCTCGCTGTAGTGTCTCGGCGTCCTCCCAAGTAGCATATCCTAGACTATACTTGTCCCACTGGACCTTAACTTGATCTACCAGACGATTTCTGAGTTGTCGGACTCTACGGTCCAATATGCGTAACGGTTCTACCATGAGGGTTCCCACTTCCGATACCTGCAATTCTTTCCAATTTAGTTTATGTGATTCATCAGCAACATAATGACATAAAACAGATACATGAAATACAATATGGGTTTTATGCAAGTGGGGTAGCAGTACGAGACGATAGGCAACGGGTCCAATTTTCTCTTCGACCATAAATGGCCCTATAAATTGAGGTGACAACTTTGTCCCCTTTCCGAACCATATGGTACTCTTATTAGGCCTGATACGAATGAAAACTTGGTCCCCCACTTCATAATTTCGGTCGGTCCTGTGTGCATCCGCATAACTTTTCTGCCTATCCTGTGATTCCTTTAGCCTTTGCCTGATCTGAATCACCTGTTCCTTCATTTCCTGAATCAATTTTGGCCCAACTATCACTCGGTCCTCTAGTCTATCCCAACTTAATTGCATTCTACATGGCCTCCCATACAGAGATTCGTATGGTGGCATTCCGATGGAACTATGATAGCTGTTATTGTAGGCAAACTCTACCAAAGGTAGGTACTTCTCCCACTGGGTTTGATTATCCATCACATACATCTTAAGCATGTCTTCCATAACTTTATTTACTCTCTCAGTTTGCCCATCTGTTTCAGGATGATAATTTGTTCTTAAGTTCAACTGAGTCCCCAATGCTGACTGTAAACTTGTCCAAAACCTAGATGTGAATCTTGAGTCCCTATCTGAAATGATATTTTTAGGTATCCCATGCAAACGGATAACCTCGCTTATGAACATTCATGCCACATCCGTAACATCGTAAGTGTCTCTTACCGAAATGAAATGAGGACTCTTGGTTAGTTTATCCACTATCAAAAGAATGGCATTGTGTCTATGAGATCTGAGTGGAAACCCTACAACAAAATCCATTGAGATGACTTCCCATTTGGACATAGGAACATCATGTGGTTGTAGGAGGCCTTCCGGGTGATGGTGATCGGCCTTCACTTGTTGACACTCTAGGCATCTAGTGATGAAATGGACTACATCGCGCTTCATGCCTACCCAAAAGAAGAGTTTCTTCATCTTTGGGTACATCTTCTTCACACCCGGATATGCACAATAAAGAGATCGATGGGATTCCTTCAATATGATGCTTCTAATATCCCCATTCTCCGGGATATACATCCTTCCTTGATATATTAACAATCCGTCTGTTTCTAGATTATATCCTTCATACTTTGGGTCTAACTACCTCCCGCTCTGAAGGTTTGAAGTAACCTTTAAATACCAATTGTTTCCTAGTAGTTGTGCTAACACATGTTCCCTCATACTGGCCCTTAAGGTTACCAAGGAGAAGATACGTGGTCTCCTACTCAAGGCATCTCTGAACACATTTTCCTTTCCCTTTATATATGAAATACCAAAATCATACTCACTCATAAACTCACTCCATTGCCTTTTCCTGGCATTCAGATCTCTTTGAGTGAAGAGATGTTTTAAACTTTGATGGTCCGTTTTGAGTTCAAAATTTCGCCCCACAAGATAGTGCCTCCAAAGTTTCAGAGCTAGCATTACAGATGCCAAATCTAAATCATGAGTCACGTATAACTCTTCATGCTTCTTCAACTTTCTTGATGCATAGGCTATCACTCCTCCATCCTGCATTAGCACGGCTCCCAACCCTTGTATCAAGGCATCCGTGCAGACCATGAAGTCCTTTTCCATATCTGGCACTCGTAGAATTGGCGCACTAGTTAGTAACATCTTAAGCTCAATGAATGCACTATCACATTCTTTCGTCCATTCATACCTGACCCCTTTGCATTGCAAGGTGGTGATGGGTTTCGCTATTTTTTATAATCCTTCCACAAATCTCTGGTAATAACCCACTAGCCCCATGAAGCTTCTCACCTCATGTGCATTTTTCGGCACTGGCCATTCCATAATGGCCTTTACATTTTCTGGGTCCACCGATATTCCTTTGCCATATATGATATGACCTAAATAGTGGATCTCTTTCTGGAAGAAGTAACACTTCGACAACTTCCCATACAATTTGTTCTCCCTAAGGCAAGACAACACTATTCACAAATGTTCCTTCTGTTCTCTTTCATTCCTAGAATAGATGAGAATGTCATCCAGAAAAACTTGTACAAATCGATCTAAGTACTTCCGGAATACACCGTTCATGAGACTCATGAACACTGCTGGTGCATTAGTCAATCCAAAAGGTACTACAACAAACTCGTAATGTCCAAACCGAGTTCGAAAGGCAGTTTTTGGGATATCACCTTCCTTAATCCTTAACTGATGATACCCAGATCGCAAATCGATCTTTGAGAATACCGCTGCTCCTTTCATCTGATCGAAGAGGTCATCTATTCGTGGTATTGGGTACCTATTCTTCACTGCAGCATGGTTCAAGTCCCTGTAGTCTATACACAGTTATAAGGATCCATCCTTCTTCTTTACAAAAATTACCGGTGCACCCCAAGGTGAGACACTGGGCCTTACTAGCCCTAATTCTAGTAACTCCTTCAACTGCATTTGCAATTCACAAAGTTTCGGTGCTGTCATTCGATATGGAGTCTTGGATATTGGTTCTGCACCAAGTTTTAGCTCAATGGTAAAATAAAACTCCCTTTCAGGAGGTAACCCCGGTAACTCGTCTGGAAAAACATTTGGAAATTCTGAAAATACCAGATACTGATCTAATGAGGGTCCTTTCCTTTCACCCACTTCTTCCACTACATACAGTCGACACCCTTTCCTCAAGCACCGCTTGACCTTCATAGTTGATATAAATCGTAATGACACTTTTCTCTGCACACCCTGGATCTCTATCGGTCTTCCCTCATCATCAATACAAAGCACTCTCTTAGCGAAACAATCTACCAAAGCTCGATGAGCTGATAACCAATCCATTCCAATGATTAGGTCATACGCCCCAAGAGTAGTGACGTATACCTTCAACCTGGTAGTGCACACTCCTAGGTCTACTATACAATTATCGACACTAGGTCCTACAACTTGTTTTTCCCCTGAAGCCATCTCGACTTGTTTAAAGTCATTGTGCTTGTAGGCCGCTAGCCCACTCTTTTCTAATGCAGATGGTGAAATGAAACTATCTATCGCACCAAAATCAAACAAAATCTTAACATTAATATGATTTAGCGTACCTGATGACTCCACCACGGTGGATTGATGTTCGGCTTAGCAGTTATTAACCGCTGCGTAAATTTGATGGTTGCCACTTGACCTCCCCATTGGTGTCTTTCCTTCTCTATGCACAAACCCTGATTGTAACTCTGGACAATCCCGCTCATAATGGGGTCCTTCGCATCTCCAACAGGAAATACAAGATTGAACCTGTGCATTGTTATGTGTCTGTCTTTGAAATGAGTTCCTTCCCCTAGAACCCCTACCCCTACTAGTTGTTCCTAGAGATGGTCGTGGACCTGTCTGTACCGTTGGCGATGAACAATATGCTACACAAGTTTCCATTGAAATCCCTGTAGCTACTGTCCTTGGCACGACTCTGTTACCATAAGGTGGTGGCCTCGAGCCCCCTCCCCTAGGAAATGTACTCGGGGTCTTTCCTACGAATCCAGGGCGATGTGGAAATGTCGACCTTGTACCACCTGTTAAGTTTATGTGTTCTTCTGCATAACCCACACTTTCCACCACCTTCGCTACTGATGACGGTTTCCACATATGCACCATAGCTCTTATCTTTGGGTTCAACCCATAAACGAAGCGCTCTGCCTATCGCTGGTCATTGTCCATATACGAAACGTATTTGACCGGTTCCATAAACCTGATATCATACTCTTCCACAGTTATGTTTCCTTCTACTAGGGCAGGAAATGCCCCTACCTGTTGCTCCTCATAGTATGCTGGTAGATATTTCCTTCAGAACCTCTCCTCTAAAAGTTCCCAAGATATTGTGTCTAGGGTAAGGTGTAGTTGTCTTTCCAAGTTTCCCCACCAGTTCAAGGAGCTATCTCTTAACTGGAAAATTGTGATCTTTGCCTTCGAGTTGGACGCATAGTCCCTTAAGAAAAAACATCTTGTCATGCCTTCCAACCATGCTTCCGCGCGTTCACTGGCGCGACCTCCGACAAACTCCAGAAGTTTGGTATTCTGCAATTCTCGCGTGATGTCTTGAGGTGGAAATTCTCCCCTTGAGTTCCTTGATGCTTCTGGATTACACGTTCTAGATGGTGGGGGTTCCACTTCAGTCCCTTCTGGTTGGCTCCCCTTTAAAGTCTCGTTAATGGCTTCCAACGAGTGCAGTATGAGGGCTAGTTCGGGCGATGGTGGTGGTGGTGTTGGTGGTGTCGGTGGTGTTGATGGTGTTGATGGTGTGGGTGGCGTCGGTGGTGCCCGTGACGACGCTCCCCTTGCTCGACCCCTTCGAGTCCTGACCATCTTGTTTAACTTAACCTACA
>JZKD02S2167067.1:2122381-2140885 GCA_000966675.3 Picea glauca | reverse complement strand
ATAGAGAGATAGAGAGAGAGAATGGGGGCATTCAAGATAAAGTGGGAGAGAAAGAGAGAGAGTGGGGGAGAGAGGGGAAAATAGAGAGAGAGAGAGAGAGAGATGGTGGGGTTGATGGGGTAGAGTGAGAGGGGAACAAGACAAGAATAAAGGAGAAGAGGGGAAAGAGAGAGAGGGAAAGAGAGAGGGAGAGAGAGGGGGGAGAAAACAAGTGAAAAAAAGGGAGAGAATGATTGGAGAGAGAGAGCAAGATAGGTGGAGGTAAGGAGGGGAGAGCGAAAGAGAGGGGGAGGGGATAGAGAGATATTTCATGTTAAAAGGAATGTATGCATTCCTAAAGTGCACACACACTATTTTTTTTTCATTTTTTTAGGAACGTGCACGAGTCCTTCTACACGTGTTAACATGTGTGTTCTTGAGAACGCACACATGTTCTTGGGAATGTTTCTACGTGGCTTGTTGAGTGGAGGTTCGAGCTTTGTCGAACCTGTCACATCACAAATGTGTGTGTGTTCCTAGAAACACGTGCACATTCCTAGAAATGTGCATGTGTTCTTGTGAATGTGTGTTCCTTCTCACCCCGTTGTCAGTGTATCATCCACCAACTTCGTGCACTCACCCATATCCCCTTCTTAGATGTGGGAGTATATTAAATCACCTCTAATGGAGGGAATTCCTAAATTATGAATAAATGATATATAGAGTGATTTTGCATACTTCTAATAATTAATTGTCAACACTAGTGGGCTCTAGAATCATGGAAAAGGTTTTAGAAAAGGTTATTCAAATATAATGTGAAGTATAAGAATAATGTGAAATAAAAGAATCAATAAGTATTGGGTTTGGAAATAATTTAGAAATCAAGTTACATAGAAGTATTAATTTAAATGGAAAATTGAGATTGTTATTTTAATACCATGAGGATATGATCTTGGATCACCTCAATAATTTTTTAAAGGGGAAGTATTATAACTATGTGACTTTGTCATGTTCAAGAAAAATGATGAAATTAACACAATCATCATGGAATGATACCAATTAATTAATCTATGGATACTATTTTTATAAAATCTAATAATGAAAAACATGGTTTATGTGTCAAAGTTGTTCAACATATCATGAGTCCAAGATAGTTGAGAAAGGGAGTTTCAAAGAAATTACCATCAAACTTCAATATAAAGTCATTGAGATGGATTTTGTTGGCCCAATTGTAATTAGGCATTAGACACATTGATAGCATTTCTCACTAAATGAATGTTAGTCAAAGAACTACTTTTAATTGAAAACTCCTTTAGTTTCCAAAGTGAGAAAGACATTAAAAAAAACACCGACATAAATGAGCAAGTTGAAATAGTAGTCATTTTACCATGAAATTTAAACTTTGATTTTGTTATTTAACTAATTATGAAACATAATTAATTTGCATATTTATACCTACAAATCACTAATTGTTTCTTTTTATTTTAATTTTCAAGATGTTAAGCCTTCCCATTTTATAGATTTGTATTTTCCAAAACTAAAAAAATTGAAGAATTTGCCTCTTAGCTCTTGGTTTTGGATTTCACATCTAGATTTGGACTCTCGTTGGTTCTTGCATTTGAACTAAAAAGTGGAGTGATATTACTTGCCACTCTCTAAGTTGGATCTTAAAGATTTCAAATGAGTTTCTTGTATTTCTAAATGTTGTGAATTTATGTCATATATGAGAGCGGACTACAACCCTACTTATATAGTTTTGTGGGGTAACTAAATTATCCTTTATACCAAAATCACTTTTCATTTTAACGTGGAGTTGAATCATCATGTCGTGATTACTGTGACATAGTCCCATTGATGAAACTAGATGCCAATGTTGGGTTTTGTTTGTGGCAATTAAGTTTAACGGTTCTCTTCGTAGGCTCTTCGTAGGCTTTTGTGTGTGTAATGTAAAAGTTTACAAGGGGCAAATATAAATAACCTGATTAAAAAAATAATAAGGCAACATTGCAGTAAAGAAGTTTATACGAACTTTTCTGGTTGAAAAGTCCGCGAGTAATAACCAGGCTGGTTATTGCTCGCCTGAAAAGTCTACTCGGCTAGGTAAGCTACCTTCGCCTCTGTGACTGGATATGCTATAGGGGGTATTCAACTGCTTCACCGACTGGATAAACTACTCGACATGACAAAATAACGGAAAGAAAAATCTCTTTGGTCGGAGGTCCCTGCAATCACATCCAATCTTTCGGTGCGTTCATAAATTTTCTAATATTCCTTTACATGGTCAAATAATATGACATTGTGCCACTTCTCTTTGACTTATACATAAAATCCTAAAATTTTATCGACAAACATCCGGCGCCATAAATGCTGACAAGTAGACGGCAATGTGATAGGAATAAGTTACTCCTTTCGCATTATCCTTCATTCATTAAAGTCGGGGAAGGAAAAGCAAATGGTCCCGACCACCAAATATTGTTAATAAAGAGATTAAGCTTATCCTGAAACGCGGCCCATGGACAATCAGGATAAATAAATACACCATCATAAAGTGCATCCTCGAACCTGGACACATTCGATAAATATAGAAATTTAACTAATCAAATCCTACTCACCTCCAATATAAAATTTATATATACAATGTGTTACAGAGGCTGCTCTGAAGTTGTTCCTTTGTGTACACTGATCTCCGGACCCATGGATTTTATTGTCAAACAACCATTATCATTTCAACATCCGCAACTACCTCCCTACTCTCATGGGCTGTTGTCTTGCCTATATAAACTCTCAACTCCAATCTCATGCTCCGCAATGCATACTTTACTTTTCTCTTTACTAAATGGTTTTTTTCACTGGAATCAGGAAATATAAATTTATAAGAATCTTTATTTTTTGTTGTTCAAAATCTATTTCTAAATGTAGAAATGAATTTAGCCTCTAAAAAATCCTTAGAACACTTGAATTATACAGAAATAATCATTCAAATCTACGAATCTAGTAATTTATGGCCAAATTTCAGACAAATATCCCAAAAAACAATCATCATTTCGTAAAAACGTTTAATCTATTATAAAAAAACACTAAAAGATAAAACGAAACGAAAAACAGTTATAAAGATAAATTAATCAATGTGATTAAAAAAAAAAAACTAAAACGAAAAACCGTTATAGAGATAAGTTTCAATGTAATTATATCGCTCGCTGACTCTCTGGCTTGGTTGTCAGAAATCAATTAATTGCGTTGTTGATGTTTAAAATCAACGACGCGGCTCTGATTTTGATGTTTAAAATCAAGCTACCTTTTTCTCGAACAACAAAGAACATCCAGTTTGTTCTGAGAAGACTTTCGAGTGGACTATTTTGATATGTTACTTTTTTAATTCTTAGCGTGGGATAAAGGTCATTATATATTTTTTATATATTTTTCCTTTGGGCGAAAATTTCAGTTGGATGTATATCAAATTGTCATTTTAAATTAATTATAAGATTTTGAATCTATCCAAATATCCAAGGTATAATTTGAATAATGTAAACTAGTATTTTAATAATTATTAATCAACATATTTGAGATATAAATTATTTAAATGTTTTTTATCAAAAGTTATTATCATAAAACTAAATAATAATTTATCAATATTACTTAAAAAAAATTAAAATTACTATTTCCAATTTTTATTTTAAATTATTCTTAAATTCTAAATCTATCCAAATATTAAAAATTGCAATTTAAACAATATAAACTAGCATTTTTGCAATTATTCATTAACATATTTTGGATTTGGGCTATTTAACTGACTCTTATCAAATGCCCATTTCATAAAACTACTTTTATTTCAGTTTATATAAAGAATATATAAAAATAAATATTATGTGATGTTATAAAAGAATTTAAAGTTTAATTCATTTTAACCTTTATTATAAAGTAAGAATTTATAACTTGAGAAGATAGAGAGTTTGCACTTAAATAAGTTTTTAAAGAAAAAGTTAAAAGCCAAAATCCTAAAAGTTGGAAGACTTATCCTTATCCTAAGGACATCCAAGATTATTAAGTAAAGATCCTAAAATTTTGAAGACTTATCCTTATCTTTAGTAGGTTGTTTAATATGATAATCAAACATGGTTTCCCTAAACGTTGGATTATGGTAGTCAAATAGGGTTTCCATAAACCTTGGTCTCAAAGCCTCATTGGTATGTCCCAAGGGATTGGAGAAGAAACAACCAAGTTAACATATGGTGGAGCTATTTTATTTTTCATGGTTGGAGAAAAAAAAACCAAGTCAAGATATAATGGATTGGTTTTGTATTTATAGAGTTGTGTACATTTATTAGATAGAAGTAATGTAGTTGTTTTCATTTTGAGTTGGTAAAAGCATAAAATCTCATCAAGATGGATTTTTAATCTCTGCATACTACAACTCTTTTCTTAAGACCTTTTCTTATTACAAGGCCTTCTTCTTGGTAGATCAAATTGATGCAATCTCACATTGAGTGTGTACACATGGTTTGTGCCACCCCGGAAGGATTTCTTCTTAGTAGATCATTATTGTTTTTAATTCTCATTTCAATCCCATTTTCTTGTTTAGGAGGCCTACTCCTCAATACATCAGTATGTTTCTACATTCATGGCACAAAGTAGGGACAAACCTATCTAAGATTTCATTTATGAGATTATCACACAACAATTGCTTCAGTTAAATCATGAGAGAATGCACACTATCATGCATGCTATTTCACAATTGAAGGGGCCATAATCCACCGATCCAACTCCCTTTTTCCTTGATCCAAATGTAACTTATCAAACATTAGAGGGAAGATGAATGGAGATCACATGGATTCTTAGTTCTATAAATTCTACGTCTATTATAATCTCAGAAAATGATGTATGAATCCAGGAAACTTGAGTTGGCATTCATTAATTTAGAGGGTTTAGTGCATGAGTGGTGGAAAAATACCTAGAGTGATACATGCTATACATGGAGATGGGGGATTCCTCTCAACATATAAACCCTATAAGTAGTTGGATGCATTTCAATGAGGAATTACAAATTTTTTTATCCATTGGGATATTTCCAATCTTTGTGGGTTTGATGGATTCATCTTTTCAAGTTTTCAAGTGAGTTCATTTAATTCTATATTTCCCGAGTTCACCAAGATGAAATTACAATTATCTATCACCGATCCTCAAGAAATTATAAGCATCAAATATATTAGTGGCGTCTTTCCCTACCTTCACATAGGGGTAGAAATGTTTGAATGTGGAACACTAAACCAAGTTTTTTCTCAAGGTTTATTAGTTGAGCACATGATAGGGAAGCATCCTATATTTACTCCTAGATAACCCCAAGCACCCAATCCTCTCTAATTTCTTCCACAAGACCCCACATCCTTCACATTCTTAGCATTACCTTTTTCTTCTTATCTATCTCCTTGATAGCAGCCCCACTGCTCCTACCATAAATCAAATACTCATACATTAGAAAAGTGTTGCATTTTACAACACCAAACCAGTCAAAAATCCCTATTCTTAGAACATATGTGTTGTAGTCCTAATTTGCAGTAGAAAACTACTCATCTCCAAAAATTTATTAAGGTATCTAACCCCAATACCCATGATCAAAGTTTGGTTCTCATTGCTCTTACTTATAATTCAACAAATTGGGAAGTGTTGTTTCTTACAACTACCAAATTAAATATCACATTTACCATACAATCCTAAATAATCGTAGATAGTAAATTTAATCTCCATCTGTATTGTACCTAAGTTGAAGATCCCTACTATTCCACATCATAAGTACTACCATCTATGATGGGTAACTAATGATGAACACCACTATTTTATCAATCATTGTTGTTGGACATAATGTCATTGATGTCGACAACCAATGATGAACATGAAACTCAGAAGGGAAAGCACAAAGTAGAAATGTGATCAGGATTGAAATCCCCACAGGACAAACCAGGACCGTTGGATACGCAAGCACCAGATCAAGGGCAGTGATTGATTATGGAGCGTGAAGGGAGAATTAAAATACACGTTATTTCCAATCCCTCAATTAGTCTAGACCGTAAGATCTCATCGGTTCAAAGATCGACAATTGTGGTTGATCCACCAAAAATCACACAACTTCAATTGCGGAGTTTGGGCAACGGGATAAACCACACGCAAGTTACGGTTCTGAAATTTACATCGACCGTTGCATCAAGTTGAGTGGAAGGAAAGAGTAAGTCATGGACCATAGATCATGGAAGTGACATACACATGGTCAACATGACATTGACCACTTCGGGTAAAATCAACCAAAAGAAATATGCATGAAGGAATTTTAGTCGAAGCCGAAGTTCCGAAGTAAATGTGAGTTGTCTGATCTAAGGAGTACTTCAGAAAAATTTCTGACCATTCGATATAAAGTATATACATATGATAAGGTCTTAGCTAGAGTCCCCAAGAACTTGAATTCTCGACAGTCATCCGATCGTACGAAAAGTTTTTTGAAAAAGAAGAGTCGTTGGATTTAAACCAAGGAAAAGTAGCATTGAAGATAGATCGATCCGTCGATCTAAAATCATGATCAACGAAAAACATTCATTTCGGGTTAAAATTTGTGAGGAGGTTACACTTCAAGTAATCTCACTTCGGGTACAATGAGAAGTAAGAAAGGAAAATTTAACCGAAGTTTCGAAGTCATGAAATTTCGTCAACCGTTGGATTAGAGGAAGAGTAGGGAAATACTGTCAACCGTTGAACAATTTAGAGCACACCAAGGATCAATGTGGTTGAATTCGATGCTGACCACTTCGGAAAAAAAGGATTCAGAACATATGAGTTCGCCCAAAGGTCGAAGTTCTAAAGTCATGAAGTAAAGAAATGTAGAACACACATCAACAGATCTACGTCACCAATGACACATGGCATAGTCAGATAATGACAAGGGTCAAGATGAAATCAAAATTTTAGGTATGCGTAAATCAAGAATCTAAGTGACACGTGGAAACCACTTGATCAGTTCCAAGTCACAAGTGATGTCCGCAGCTACATCACTACGGGAGTATGTACTTCCGGATTTTTCACCACCAACAAATGCATAGAGTCGTGATGTTCCGAAATGAATGAGAATCGTTCACTCACCTATTGATTAAGTCATAACTGTTGGATTAAGAAGTAAAAAAATGAGTAAGGATTGGATCCAAACCATTGATTTTCTTTTGGGAATCATGCCAACCATCGGATCAACTCGTGTGAGAGGTAACCGTTTCGGGAATTTGAAAACTCCGAAAGATTAGATGATTTTCAAAGAAAAATATCTGAACGTCGAAATCTCGAGAACTAGGTTCTAGCCCCCAGTCATGGGTTACAAACACATAAGCCATAAGGCACTGGGAACATAGCTTAGAAAATAAGCCCATAGTTTTGTGCAGATGGTCACATGTAAGGCTTTGAAGGAAGCGCCTCTATAGAATTTGATTTTTGCAATACCTATGACTGATTAAATGAAATCAATCAATACCTTTGATCGATTAATGAAAATAATTGTCATTAAATTGAAAAGGATTCTCGATAATATTTGAATAAAGTAAAAAAAAAATGATATTATTGTTAATGAAGAGGTGTGATGGTCCAAACAAAGGGACACAATTTTTCATAGCTCACACCAGTTGGAAGAGTATATAAATGAGAAAGAGTAGTGAGAAGAAAGTGTCTCTGCAGTCCAGATAAGAATATAAAAACAAAAGAAGATTCTAAGAAAAAGAACTGTTGGTTCTTATGAAGTGAGGGTGGACGGGAGAAGCATGGAAGGATTCAGATCCTTACTAAGCAAATTGTAAAAGATAAGGTAGTTGGTGCTTCCTAGGGTTGGTGCCCTAAATACACGAGAGTTGGTGCTTCCTATGGTTGGTGCCCTAAAGATGAGGGAGTTGGTGCTTCCTAGGCTTGGTGCCCTGAAGAAGGGGATATGTGTCTCCTAGAGTTGTTTCTCTAAAGAGGATTGGTGTCCTTCACTATTCTCTATAAAACCTTGTAATTAATGTCAAATATATTTATATAATTAATTTTGCATACAATTCATTGTTGATTTATTGTGATATTCAATAAAATATATAAAGTAATTGCTAATTGTTAAAAAGGGTAATACTGATTCACCCTCCCCCTCTCAGTATTCCAACAATTGGTATCAGAGCAGGTGCCTTCAACACAGTCTAACAACTGGAAGGTAGTTCCCGAAGATGGATCAACAAGAGGGAATGTCTAACAACAAAGAACCATTGTTCAATGGAGGAGGTTATGCTCTATGGAAAATAAGAATGAAAAAATTCATGTTGGCTCTTGGTTTTTGTAATATACCAGATATAAAAAGTATGCAGAACAGAAATAAAATGCTAGAAATGGCAGAATAAAAACAATATAACCAAAACAATCACCACAATAGCACTGAAATAATATAACAATAACAACATATATAACACTTTGATTCTGAAAGCAATGTTCATGAGCCTCTTCGAGGGGGAAACCTCCAGTTGAGAAAATCTCTATTACAATAATATCCAAGCTAGGGTTCTCATACCCTTAACCCCTATTTATACTAAATATGTCTATCAAAAGAAGCATCTAGAGGAAGATCCTTCTAGAAGTGGAATCTTCTATTAGGTCTTCTTGCATTCGACTTATTCTATTTTATTGCAAGGCCTTATTAATATTGACCTTTATTACATCCGGATATATTTTTCTACCTATGTGCGGGTTAGGACCCTAACATGTCCTCCCCCTTAAAAGAAGCCTTGTCCTCAAGGCTTGAGATGTGGAAATTGTTGCAGAATGGTAGTTGGTTCCCAGGTGGCATCTGCTGGAGTTGTATATTTCCACTGGACTAACACTTCCTTGATGGTTCTCTAACACAGGCGATGCTCACGTTGGTCCAAAACTGCTTGTGGTTGTAGCCAAATGGATTCTTCTTCAGCTAACTCAAGAAGGTTGGTTTGAATTTGGCACTTAGTTCCAATCACCTTCTTTAAGCATGAAACATGAAAAACTGGATGTAGCTTCGAATTACTGGGCAAAGCTAATTGATAGGCCACCTATCCCACACGCTTGAGAACAGTATAAGGACCATAAAATTTGGGCGCTGGCTTTTGACAATGGTCGGCCTTGAGGGAATTTTGCTTGTAAGGTTGCAGTCGAAGAAACACATGATCCCCTTTTGCAAATTGATGTTCAAAGAGACCTTGATTTTCTTGTTGCTTCACGCAATTATGTGCCATGACCAAATTCTCTTTGAGGGTATGAAGAATAGCCTCTCAATCTGTAAGTGTTTGGTCAACCACCTAGACCTTCGAGACACCCACTAGGTATGAGAGAACTGAAGGTGGCTTCTATCCATATACCGCTTTAAAAGGAGTCATGCGTGTAGTTGTATGGTATGAAGTGTTGTACCACCATTCAGCTAGGGGTAACCATTGAGCCCACTGATTTTTCTTTTTCAAGGAAAAACACCTCAAATATGTTTCCAAACACTTGTTGACAACTTCCATTTGACCATCAGTTTGGGGATGATAATTTGTGCTCAGATGCAATTGGGTGCCTTGTAGCTTGAGCAGTTCTTGCCAAAAATTGCTTGTGAAAGTTGGGTCGCGATCAGAAACAATAGAGTGTGGCATGCCATGAAGCTTGAAGACCTGATCCATGAAAATTTGTGCCACTGTGGATGTTGTAAATGGGTGTTGAACAGTGCAGAAATGAGCATACCTGGAAAGGAAATCAACAACCACCATGATGACTGATTTATTTCCTGATTTGGGTAAGCATGTAATAAAATCCATAGAGATATCCCTCCAAATAGAAGGTGGAATCAGAAGCAATTGTAGTGTGCCTGAAGATTTGACTGTTTATCCCTTGTTGCGTTGACACACATCACATTCAGCGACAAAATTACGAATGTCCTGTTTCATACCATCCCAGAAAAAAAGAACGTTTGACCCTGTCATAGGTTTTGGTGAACCCTGAGTGCCCGATTGTGGGTGTAGCATGAAGCTCAAAAAGTACCATGGATTTAAGATTTGATTGTTTACTTAAATACAAACGACCTTTGTATCGAAGCTTATCACGGAGCCAAGAGTACCCTGAGGAAGCTGGAGCATTGCACTGCAATTGTTGCATCAGATGTGAACTTTTGGGATCTTGTAGCCATTCTTGGCGAATGACTTGGAGCCAATCTGGTATAATGAAGGAAAGAGAAAAAAGGGATTATTCATCTTCATATTTTCAGGAAAGTGAATACGCAACCAAATTGTCTTTTTGTTTCTTGTAAATGATCTCATAATCATATCCAAAGAGCTTAGTCACCCATTTTTGTTGCTCCGGGGAGGAAATGCGTTGTTCCAGAAAATACTTGAGGCTTTGATGGTCTATCTTAATTTGGAAGCGTTTCTCCAATAGATAAGGGCGCCACAGATCAACGACATGCAAAAAAGCCAACATTTCCTTTTCATAGATTGATTTGCCCAGATTTATTTCAGATAGTTGCTTGCTGGTAAAGGCCAAAGGTTGACCCTCTTTCATAAGGACAACACAAATTCCTTTCCCAGAAACATCACATTCCAAGACAAAGGTATTTGTGAAATCAGGAAGGGTCAGGACTGGAGTGGTGCACATGGCCATCTTCAAGGTTTGAAAATATTGAGCAACAGCTGGGGTCCAAGTGAAAGAGTTGTTTTTTAGGAGAGCAGTGGGAGTTGTTGCAATATTTCCATAATTCTTAGCAAACTTGCGATAATAACCTGTTAAGCCCAAAAATCCATGCAAGATTTTGAGAGTCTTTGGGTGAGGCCAGTATTGCATAGCTTCAATCTTTTTAGGATCCACCCTAAAGCCGTCCTTTCTAGCCAGATGACCCAAGTACTCTACTTTTGAGACACCAAAAGCACATTTAGTCTATTTCAGGAAAACTTGGTGTTGAGAGAGTAGATGGAGAACTGGATCCACATAAGAAAGATGGTTTGTCCAGGTTTTGCTATAGATGAGGATATCATTAAAGAAAACTAAGACAAAATGAGGTAGAAAAGGATGAAAGACATGATTCATAAGGCTTTGGAAGGTGGAGGGGGAATTACACAAGCCAAAGGGCATGACCAAAAACTCATAGTGGCCCTCATAAGTTCTAAATGCAGTCTTGGGAATGTCTGCCTCTTTCATACGTATTTGGTGGTAGCCTGAATGAAGATCAAGTTTAGTAAATAATTGGGTGCCATTCAATTCATCTAGGAGGTCATCAATGACAGGAATGGGAAATTTTTCTTTAATGGTAAGTTTGTTGAGGGCACGAAAGTCAAGACACATTCGCCAAGAAACTTATTTCTTTAGGACCATGACCACAGGAGAAGAGTAGAGGCTCATACTAGGGTGGATAACACCTGCATTAAGAAGTTCCTGGACCATTTTCTCAATTTCATTTTTTTGGGAAAAGGGGTGACGATACAGATGGATATTGGGAGGAAGGCTTTCGGGTACAAGGGGAATGGAATGATCATGAACACCATGGGAACGAGGGAGTCCCTGAGGAGTGGAAAATACCACTTGATTTTTATAAAGGATGGCTGGGAGGTCTTGTGGCATCGAGGGTGTCTATGTTGCTTGTATGTCATGGAGTTGGGAAATAACACCAAAATGACCCTTTTTGAGCATCTTTTCTATGTGATGGGAACTATTGATCTCAGGTGAACTGACGGTGATGCCTTGGAACTTATATTGGTGGCCTTCCTAGTAAAATTGCATGGTTAATTCCTTGAGATCCATGAGAATAGGACCAAAAGTCCTTAGCCAGTCTGCACCCAACACAATGTCACAAACGCCCATGTCGATAGAAAACTTATGAGATTTTAGGTGGTAGTCACCAATTTGGAGACGCACATTTTCACAACGCCCTCCACATTGCATCGAGCCACCATTGGAAATCATGATTTGGAAACTATTGACGACATGGATGTAGCAATGAGTTTCTTGGGCAATGCGGTGATGAATAAAATTGTGGGTGCTTCCACTATCAACCAGAATGATGACCTTCCAATGCTTGATGTAATTGATTAGATTGAGGGTTTGGGGAGCGGAGAAGCCAATGAGAGCATTGAGGGAAATTACTGGTTCTACTTCGGGAGGGTCTGAGGGAGGGGTTATGTCAGTGGTTTCAGGTGACTCAAACATGGGGGGAGTTTCAACATCCTCTTCCGAAATATCCTCGGAGATGGCCATATAAATATTTTGTTCCTTACACTTGTGGCTCGGGAAATATTTTTCATCACAATTATAACAAAGGCCTTTGAGTTGGCATTTATCCATTTCATCCTTGGTCAATTTTTGGATGTTTAGTGGAGCGGAGGGAGTAGTGGGATTTATTGATTTAGGGTGAGGGATAAAGGTGGCTTTCTGTTTTTGAGAAGATACAACATGGTGTTCTTCTTTATCTCTTTTAGTAGCCTCCACCCAACTCTGAGGCCGAGCCATGAGGACATGGGCCCGAATCTAATCCTTGAGGCCACTGATAAAACACTCTCGAAAAAAGGCATCAGACATGCCCTCTGTCCGAACATCCAAGTGCTAAAAGGCAGCTATAAAGTCTTCCACTGTTCCTGATTGTTTCAACTTTGTCAAATGGCCCAAATGGTTGGTGTGAGTGTCAAAGATTTCATAAAGCTCTGCCACAAAGTGTGTCCAAGAAATATACCCTTGACGAGAAGTTTTTCTCCATTGCCACCATTGCCAACGTTCTTTATCTAGATCGAGAACACCATACTGAAGTTTGTTCAAGTCATCTGTAATGTTGTATAAAGAGAAATAATGTTCCATTTGGGTTACCCAACCAGTGGGGTCTAAGCCATCAAATTTAGTCACATCTACCCACAGAAGGTGTAAGTCACATTGAAAGTGATGGTGCTGAAAGTTTTTGGAATGAGAGGAATGTTCACCTTCAGTATGTGGGGGTCAGTCAGAGGAAGGGTTATCTTTAGGGATATGAAGCTTGGTGCAGAGTGACAAAAAGACAGATTCAAGCTGGGTGGTCAGGTCTTGCTTGATTTCCTCCATTGAGGACTACATGGTTGTATTGATGGCGACAACATTGGCACTGAGTTGTTTCAGTTCTTGTTGGATCTCGATGAGACTATATTGCAAGGTATTGAAGAGAGCTTCCAAGTCTTAGCTGCAAGTATGGGCCATGAGGACGAGGGAACTGAAAAGGGATGGGTGGGGTCAATTTTTTTTCCGAAAAATGATATGTATGAATGTGATAAGGGATAAGTTATACACCTATCTGAAGAATACTACAATGATGAAATTCTCAAATTCTTAGCCAAGAAGAAAAGTGTAGTTACTTGGCAACCCAAACACAGTTGCGTGACAATAGATCTTGTATGTTTTAATTTGTTTATATTTTTGTCCCCAAGGGTTAGGTATTCAAGGGTTCTACAGACATGGGTTTTCCCTGTGCTATAGCTCTTTGATATATGTGTGGGGTCCAACAGTAGTACTCGGCCCAATATCTCAGGGAACTAACTAAGGAGGATAGACCACACCCTTAGCCATACTACCCGAATACCCAGGTACTAGAGAGTATATTCCCGAGTGTTGTTCTTGGTGGCACTATAACATTCAGGCGACCTATCAGTTTATCTAAAGAGGGCTTTAGGAAATTTAGTTCGATCTGTACACAAGTGTTTTCTGATGCGCTACCACTCGAAGGGGTACCAACAAGGGTTACAAGGGTGGCCAATAGATGTGTGCTTAAGAACCACTTGTATTTCCTACATGTATGAATCCATCAACCATAGGTTTATGTGCATAACAACAAATTTTTGTGGCTTAAAGACGCCAAAATACGTCTCTACCTTGAAAAAAAAAATATTACTCACAATTTCTGCCAAGGAAAGTGATTTGATACCACTTGTAATATACCATATATAAAAAGCATGCAGAACAGAAATACGATGCTAGAAATGGAAAAATAATAGCAATATAACCAGAAAAATCACCACAATAGCACTGAAATGATATAAGAATAACAATAGAAATAACACTTTGATTCTGAAAGCAATGTTCACGGGCCTCTTCGAGGGGGAAACCTCCAATTGAGAAAAGCTCTATTACAATAATATCCAAGCTAGGGTTCTCATACTCTTGACTCCTATTTATACTAAATATGTCTATCAAAAGAAGCATCTAGAGAAAGATCCTTCTAGAAGTGGAAGATTATATTAGGTCTTCTTACATTCAAATTATTATTTTTTATTGCAAGGCCTTATTAATATTGACCTTTATTACATCCGAATATATTTTTCTACCTATGTGTGGGTTAGGACCCTAACATTTTTTATATCTGGCAATATGTTGTAGATGGTTACATTGCACCAACTACTCCACCCAAAGACGATGCAGGAAATAAAATCTGTAATTACAACTCAACAAAAGTTAATGGAATTATAGGAGGGTTGACTAATTCTATATGTCTGAAGGTTATGCATTGTAAATCAGCCAAAGAAATCTGGGACACGTTGAAGGTTGTATATGAAGGAGATGAAAAAGTCAAGGAAGCCAAACTATAGACCTATAGAATTCAGTTTGAAAATCTAAAAATGAAAGAAGAAGACAATATTGTTGAGTACTTTCATAGGGTAGATGAAGTGGTTAACTCAATCAGAGCAGAAGGAGAAGAAATTACAGAAAAACCTATAGTGCAAAAAATACTAAGGTCATTACCTATGATATATGATGCAAATATTTCTACAATTGAAGATAGATCTGATCTAAGCACACTCACAGTTGATCAACTTCATGGAATTTTTTGAGCAT
This sequence comes from Picea glauca, assembly GCA_000966675.3. Taxonomy (NCBI): domain Eukaryota; kingdom Viridiplantae; phylum Streptophyta; class Pinopsida; order Pinales; family Pinaceae; genus Picea; species Picea glauca. The sequence goes on along the minus strand of JZKD02S2167067.1, from coordinate 2,126,080 downwards.
ATGAAATGAGAATAGGGAATGATAAATCAACAAAAAATGAAACAACCTGTAAAGCATCTAAGACAAAGATGATGCAGGAGAAAAAGACCAATGATAAGTTATCAGATATATCATATGTAGAAGAGGCCAACTTTATAAAGAAACTCCATAAAGGATTTGGAAAATATAAAGAAAAATTAACTTTCAAATGTTTCAACTGTGGAAGAATTGGACAGTTTGCTAACAAATGTCCCTATCCCAAGCAGGCGGAAAATGATGAAGAAGTTCTCAACCAGAAAAACCAATACAAGAAGAAATTTTATAAGAAAAAGAAAAACCTCTACTCCAAAGAAGACAACAACTCTTTAGACATGAGTGAAGATGAAAATTCATAGATTTTTTTTATGGGAATGAAAACTCAAGATGATAAACATCCAGAAGATGAAGAAGAAGGGAACTTCAAAGAATAAATCCTTAGTGTAATTGAAGAACTAGGAAAAACTAAAAAACAAAACAAGGTACTAAGAAGAGAGATTCTAGAGAGTAAAGAAGCTACTAAATCAAGAGAGTGGGAAGTTTCCAAAACCATCAAGGAGTCAGAACAGACCATCATTGAGTTGAAGTCCCAGCTCCTGGAAGCTAATAAAACTGAAGAAATCATTATACAACAACTTAATGATAAAAAACAAGTATGTAAGAAACTAGAAGCTGAGATTAAGCTATTAAAAAGTGAAATTGAGAAAGTAAAGAAGGGATCACAATTTGAAAATAGTTCAAGGATATTGAATGAAATTCTCAGTAGTCAAAGGTCACCAAACAACAAGACTGGTTTGGGATGCACTCAAGACTCAACATCTGCATCACAAGGATCTGTCAAGAAACCAATCAGCTACGCAGATGCTCTGAAAAACACATTTAGAAAAGAAGATAATGAAGCAAAGATGAAACCATTGAAAACTGTTACACATAAACAAAAATCAACACTGTCCACTGGAGTAAAAGATGACCAAAATAAATTTATCAGAATAAATACCACTAAATATTTATTTATTGGATATTGGTACTCTTGCAATAATTTTGGACATAAGGCAGTAAACTGCAAAGCTTATGGACAATACAATAATAGATATGTCCAAAGAGATAAGAACAACAAGTACAATAAAGAAAAGAGAAACTATAACTCATTTTCTCCTTTACAAGATCTCAATAGTGAATGAAAAAAATGTAACAACTATGTTCATAAAACAAGTGATTGTAGATTGCCAAAATGTGATAAAAAGATGAATATTCCCCATAATAAAAAAGAATGGAGGAAAAAGAAAACATAGTGCAATGTAGCATTATATGCGAGAAATCAAGAGTGTCAGTGGTATATAGACAGTGCATGTTCCAAACATATGACTGGATATCAAAGTAAATTTCTCAAGTTAAATAAGAAAGGAAAAGGAAAAGTAACTTTTGGAGATAATATTTCAACCAAGCCACTGGGAAAAGGCACTGTTAGTTTAGGAAATAATAAAAACAAAGTAGAGAATGTACTTTTGGTAGAAAATCTCAAACCAAATCTTCTAAGTGTAAGTCAGACTTGTGATCAGGGTGGCATACTTACTTTTGATTCTCATAAATGTTAAATAAAAAAAGGACAATGGAAATCTAGTGGCAGTTGCACCAAGAACATCTAGTAATGTGTACATCCTCGATATAGAAGAAAAATAAAAATGTTTCTTAAGCCAAGTAGATGAAAGTTGGTTATGGCATAAAAGGTTGGGACATTTAAGCTTTGACAACTTTAATAAAGACAACGAAAAATGAGCAGTTAGGGACATGCCAAAAGTGATTAAACCTTCAGATCCTATTTATAAACATTGTCAAATAGGAAAGAAAACAAGAGTTAGGTTCAAAAAAAAGAGCATTCCACAACTAAAGCATTAGAGCTTATTCACACAGATCTATGTTGACCTACCAGAACCAAAATCACTTATGGTGAACATTATTTTATGTTGATTGTCGATGATTACACAAGACTGACTTGGGTTTTCTTTTTAAAAGAAAATTCAGAAGCCTTTGAGAAATTTAAAATATATAAAGCTCTTGTAGAAAATGAAACAGGTCTAAAAATTAAGTGTCTAAGATTAGACAATGGAGGAGAGTTCACCTCTAAAGAGTTCACTCAATTCTATGAAAACCATGGTATCAAAAGACAACTTTCATCTCCCAGGACTGCTCAACAGAATGGAGTAGTAGAAAGGAAAAACATAATAGTTCAAGACACTGCAAGAACTATGCTAGATGAAGCTAAACTTCCTGAAATTTTTTGGAGAGATGCAATCCACATAGAAGTTCACATACTTAATAGATCCCAATTGAGACCCAATCATGATAAAACCCCTTATGAAGTATGGTTTGGGAGGCCATCCTATGTAAAATACTTTAGAATTTTTGGAAGTAAATTGTTGTGGAAATTATATGTTTAGTATAATGCACTCATTAATTATCAATCTGGGATTCGTAATCAACGGAGTTACAAGACACCAGTAAGAAAGGTGATTTGAGTGTCATGAGTATAGAACTATTCTAGATTATGTATGATGGAAACAAATCAAAATAGCGAACTGAAATGCACTTTGGTTGTCTTTCACAGAGAGGCTATCTACTCCATTATGGCACATGCGAGTATGAGATGGAGTTGGTTTGATAGATCAACTCTGCTATCTGACCCAGAAAATTAACTATGCAATCCACACTTCTGAAAGGGAAATCACACATCAATCATCAAGACATAGCATGGGTAGTTCAACAATCAATATACTGAGTATGTTGTGGTTCATAATGTGTTGTTGTGAACTTCACTAGTTCCTCTTCAGATATGTCTGACTACTGCTGCCAACATTCATGTTTATGGAACAAAATCAAATTCATAAAAACAGAGCATGTGCAAAAATAGAGCGAGTAAATATCTCTAAGCAATCATATAATGGAAATCCTAGTCTAAGTTGTACTACTATCATCTGACAGAGTTAAAGCTTCAGCTAATTTAACATTTACACTACTAAAAACAAAGGCCAATGCTAATATACGAATATGCTGACCTTTGTTGGGTGGTGGGCCCTTGCCACTTCAACAGGTCAGCTACTGAAGCCTACAGTAAGATTGTCTTCAACCCACACATTACTCTCACTCAAATCTCAAAACATAACATCAAACTTTTGTTAACAACTCAACTCATATTCAATCATAGACAATCAAGATATGGAGATAAATGATGTCCTTCTATTAATCTTCACTTAGAATATGTTCTGCAATATCACACGCTGCTTCACATGCTTGTAATATGCTAACTCTCCTCTCTCCCCTCTCCACCATCCTTGCCACGACTATTTAAACAGTCTTAGTCGTGAAACACAAGGAGGTGAAATGATTTGAAAATCAGTCAATTGTTAAATTTAATTATTCGGTTACATCTTTTAGCTTCATCCTCATGACACGAAGTGTATGAGGATGAGGCAATCAACAAACTATTCTAACATAGCCTTGCTAAAGCAAATAAACATCCACCAATTGTCTTGGGCGCAATCTGGAGCTAAACTTGGTACATTCGACTCTCTACATGTTAAGGTCCTAACCCGTACATAGGTAGATCAATGTATTCGGATGTAATAAAGGTCAATATTAATAAGGCCTTTCAATAAAATAGAATAAGGTGGATGTAAGAAGACCTAA
>JZKD02S2167067.1:2057424-2070675 GCA_000966675.3 Picea glauca | reverse complement strand
GACCGTTGCCAGCCGCTACACCCTCGGCGTGATAGGTTTAAATACGGTGCTGTGTTTGGTTTTGGTAAAGTGAATGCAATGACAAATATGAGGTTATTCTGGTAATATTATTGCCTTTTAAAATAAATAGATGTCAGTGTCACCGCTCTATACAACAGGATGTTATTTATGTATTGTCATTTTTAAATGTTGCTAGTCTTAAAGATTGGCATTTTAAATATTATTATTTTACATAATGTCCTTTTTAAATGTTGTTAATGTTAAATATGGTCATTTCGAGTATTGTTGCAGTAATGCATTGTCATTTTTAGTATGGGCTTACATGGTTACGTTTGAATTTAGGTGAATGATAAATATGATGATTATTTCTGGTAATAGTATTGCCTTTAAAAAAAATAGATGGTAGTGCCATCGATCTATATGAACACGATGTTAGCTTAGATATGGACATTTTTAATTATTGTTATTTTTAATTATTGACATTTTAAATATTGTGACTTTTAGATGATGTCCCTTTTTTAAATACGGTATTTGTTAATTATGGTCATTTTAAATATTGTTAGTATTATATATTGTCATTTTAGTTATGATGTCATATGGTTATTGTTAAACATGATGTGGTTAATAAATTGATGTTATTTTTATATATGGACAGTAGGGTAAGGCTATTGACACTTGGGGACATTGTTACTACCATTTTACTGTCATGAATAATGTAATGGATATAGTAATCAGTAATGTTGGTGTCTGTAAATTATAATGTTAATGTGGAATGTAACAGTAACGTTATAGTTCACATTGTTTCTGAGATATGTAAGGGTATTTGCGACATCGATAGAGTGTAGTTGGGTAGAGAACTTACGAGAAGGGACGGTGTTGCTATTATTGCTTTCAAAATGAAACTTATGGTCTTAAATGACAGTGGGTGGTGAGCTCCTCATGTTTATTGAATGTTCTATATTGTAATGTCATTATAAATCTTAGGGTCGTAGCATATCAGAGGGATTGCAATCGTAAATCATGGTCCGGCTATGTGATATAAACCTAAGGTGTTTAATATTTCATGGCAGTGTTAATTATAACTTTTATTGTCATTAATAACCATTTACGATGTAATAACCTTGATTTAAGTACCATAGATGTTTCGAGTCTGTAATGAGGGTGTTGAGCCTCATGGATAAAGTTGTACTTGGTTGATAAACCTTCCATCTGTGGGACTATTGTCGGGAGGGATGTAGACTGCACCAGGTGGCCTTAGGAGATGTCTCTGTGTGTGTGATTATTTTTTTCAGTGTAAGGAATCCAGTTCCGTATCAAGAGTCTCGGGCCCTTTAAAGGTAGGGTTTCCACTCTCGTGACACACTTGACCGATCTTACTAGTTTTTGCCTGAGCAGTGGGCCAGGAGCCTATCTGACCTTCTCTCTCTCCAGAGCAGAGAAATAAGATTAAACACCCTGCTTTCCTGTCTAGAAGTAGTAAGATCTACTACCATGGATTCCTCCCTCTCTGTTTGTACTGTGCCTACCCCAGTATGTCGTTAAGTGTTTACGTTGTGCGCCTTATCTCTTGGGTCGTTTATTGTCGCGGTCACTTAATGTGCGCCTTATGTCTGTAGTCGTTCATTGCTAGCAGCCACTTGTTGTGTGTCTTGTCTTCTGGTGGTGATCATCGTGGTTGCATCTTGTTGATTTCCGTGTGGTGACGTAGAGTCAAGTGTGTCTATTCCTTTCTACACGCGCGCACACACTTTTAAAAAAAATAAAAATTTGCACCTGTTGTCAGAGTCATTGTCACAACGAGGAGGGTTATTACATAAAAATTTCCTAATACTGATTTACCCCCCTCTCAGTATTTGTGAATATTCCAAAAATTGGTATCAGAGTGAGGCTTTTAGAAACAATATAATCACTCGAAGGTAGATCACGGAGTGCACTAAGAAAGGAACACCACTATTTGATGGTTAGAACTATACCTTCTAGAGAAAAATGATGAAAACGTTTGTGCAAGCACATGGATTTGATGTCTAGAAAGTAGTAGTAGACACATACAAGGAAATTGCCACTACCCCAACAGATAAGTTTGAATCTTAGCCATTCTTCCACTCACATATGTGAGATCTGGAAGAGCATCTTCCCTAAGAAAGTAAAACATCAACGATGAGTTATCTGGACTATTCTTCTCTAGCAAGGAAGAATAATTGTCCCCAATTTCTGAGCCTGGACCATTCACCTATCTTGGCCATTCCTTCGACACTAAACAAAGTGAAACATGGAGAGAATGAATATTCCCTAGGGAATGCTTGTCCCTGATTGTTGAACCTGGACCATTCACCTATCTAGGCCATTCCTCCGCCACTAAACAAAGTGCAGCCTGGAGAGAATGAGTCTGCTCTACGAAATGAATGTCTGGACCATTTCCTAAGGAAATGACTCTCCTGCACCAACCTCCAAAATGGACCATTCTTCGAAATTGTTCACAACATTGAGCTTTCAAAGAATGATTGTCTGGCGAGGTAGACCAGCCTTCTTGACCACTACTGAGAGTGACCGTCAAGAAGAGATATTGTTAACCATAAGAGGAATCATTTTCTATGGTATATCATAAATCCATCGAACCATTTTCATTACGAAAATGATCGTTCGATCTGGACCATTTTTCGAACTAGAAAATGCTTGTCCGTTAGAAATCTCAAACCACTTTCCGAACTCGAAAGGAATTTCTCATCGTGGACCATTTTTCGAACTGAAAAATGACTGTCCATAAATCAATAACACATCAGTGATCCCTCCCAACCTGGGATTCATCTCTTCCTTTTTCAATAAAATAGTCATCCCCACGAGCTTGAGCTTGAGTATACAAACTCTTTCATATTGAACAGAGGCTTGACCAAAATGTATGCTTATCTGCTCATCTGTGAAGATACATATTGGAGAACCACTTCTCCTTTTTGGACTTCATCACGAAGAATGTAATTCTTGATCTCATTGTACTTCGGTCTTTTTGGACCACTAGTTTTTTGAAGGCCTCATATAGCTCTGATCATCATAGTTGAATTCAGCTCTTTTGTTTCCTGCTACCTCATAACATCGTGGCAAGGCTCAAACTTGGAACATGTCCAAGTGGTACTTCTTTTGTCATCATGAGAGATTTTTCATGGATTGGTAATTCATCATCCTTGAGTTCTGAGTAACCGTTCTGATATAGTATCTTTGTTATAGAAGGTTTTTCACCACACTTTTGTTGTGCATTGGAGGTTCTCCACCAAGTTGTCTTATTCCATATGCATACAAAGGTATCTTCCTGGTATACCTCAAAGACTTGAGGTTGTTATACATATGTTCTTTGTTCAATTATTTTGGAGAGAAGTCTTTGCATTCATCTGATGTAAACTCCAAACTATGGATATTGTGGTTGATATAATGGCTCATGTAAAGGTATATCTGGTTTACTGGAACAATCAATCATCATAGTCTTCTCCCTCCATCTAGGAGAACCTCTAGTTCTGGATCTCACAATGCTTTCATTCATAAATCTTCCATACGCTGTTCTTCATCACAACTTTCAGTTCCTCTGCTCGATTTCTTTTAGTGAGTTCATATCAGGCTGGTAGTCTTGTGATTCTCGATACAATGACTGGTTGTTCTAGATTTTCTTTCTTTCTTGGAATCTTCATGTTCTTCCTCATGTTTCTCTTTAGCTCTTGGGTCCATGGATTTTTCTATAGAATCCATGCCCTGAAGATTCTAATAATTTCTTTCATCATAGGATCATGGATGTGGATGGACAACTAGGGATACTTTAAGGTTTCTTTTCGAAGAAGGGTTCTTCTAAAGTCAAACTGAGCATGTACTACTTTTTCATGGTTTCTTCCATGGATAGATACCTCATCATCTTCAATGGATCATATATTTTAGGATTAGCTCCCTCCTAATCCTTGCTTCATGCATGAATGCATGCTCTTATTTTGGAAATATATAATCGGTTGTATCCATCTAGGAGAGTCCACGCTTCCATCTGCATCCCTATTGCCTTCTGTAAAGTGTCACAAATCTTTTTCCAATTTCCTCTTATTTGTTGACTTCTTTCTGTCTTTACTTCTTCTAGGTTTCTTCGAGATTGATTTTGATTTCAGCTTATCTTGATGTTGTTACTTATGTAATATCTTACACATGAATTGTTACCAGGGGTTGTTGATGTACTTCATCCTTTCATGTGTATTGTCTGACTTGTAGTCATAGTGATAGAAATCCTTATCTTGTTGTTCTTCCATAGGTATAGTTTCTCTTGGAAAATATTATCTTCTAGGAAATAAATATGCAAGATATGTACAGAAAACATGGTATGTACAAGAACTATGAGGAGTATTTTTACCTTGTCTTATAAGAAGAAGTCTATTTCATCATGCTTAGTCTTCTTTGAAGGTTCCTTTTCTTTGGCAACTGATGCTTCGTGTATCTCCTTCCTTTTATTTAGCTCGAGACACTGATTCTTGTAGTGACCATATTTTTTATAGTTGAAGCATTGTATTTCTGACATATCTTTCTCTTGATTTGGCTTCTTCCTGGAGCCAAACTTCCTTTAATTCTTGAAATTATTTAACCTTGTTGTGAAAGCTTGATCATCTAATTTGTTTTGGGTTTTCTCTTTTGCACTGATCCTTGATTCTTCTTATGCACAACAAGTCCAAAGTTCTTCAAATGTAGGATACTCTTTCCTTGTGTTCATTCTTGCGGAAAATACATCCCATGTCTTGGGAAGACCATTGAGTACTATGCTTAACAATTACTTCTCTGAAATGATGTCTTCAATAGATTGTAGTTGATCTCTTAACTGAGAGATTCTCACAAAGTATGATGTTATGTTGTCATCATCAATCATCTTCATGTCACGGAGCTCATTCTTCAGACTCATTACTTGTCCAATGTTTCTGACTAAGAAGAGGTTTGTTAGGGCATCATACATCTTCTTAGATGAATCAATATGGACGATGTAGGGTATCAGGTGGTATTTTATAGAATCCACTACGATACTCATGGAATTGATGTCATTGTCTTTGAACTTCTCCATAAATGCAACATTATGTGATTCCTTTTCTTTTCCTTCTTCAAACTCTGGTTACACAATCTTTCCTTTCACGATATCTAACACTTTATTCTTGGAAAGGATGAGATCAATCCTTGTATTCCATGCTATGAATTTATAAGCCCCATCTAACTTGTTTTCTGACTTCATAGAGTATGTCATGGTTTCGTTGACCTGGTCAACCTTAGATTTTACCAAAAAGTCAACCTTGATGTCTTATCTTGCTGAGAGTACCAGGAGATGCGCTAGGCTAGGGCACACTAGTCTATCTAAAAATTAGGTCAATCCCTTCACTTAAGATGCCTCAACGAGAGGATTTGGGTTTCTACAAATGCTCCTGCTAGTAACCCTACTGACAGTTCTTTGGTAACTACTCCTGCTAGAAACCTTAGCGACAGTTCTTCAATGACCTTAGTATCCTTATGGCTATGCTCCCTTCCAATGGTTAGACTGAATGAAGGAGGTGTGGGCCCATAACCTGTTAGAATATGATGGATGTGCTCGTTTAACCATAGACAATATCACTATTGTCACCCAACCATAAGCCAAATCCACCCCCGAGCACCTTAACCTTAACATAGAAACATTTTGGAAGAAAACCCTAGGCTAGATAGCCAAACAAAGGGTGAAACATCTTTCTTCAAGAATATCACACCAAGAAAGAGTAACAAGAGTTGATCAGAGAGTCCAAACCATAACCAAGAGATAGTCCAAGCCAAAACATAAATCTGCTAGCTGCAGCAGCTGCAACAACAACTCTCCTCCAGACTTGCGCAGAAACTGGTGAACTGTAGTGCGCATAAGTGATTCTTCTGGAGTTCTGAGAATGCCTACCAGAATGAAGACTTGCCTCCTGTATTTATACTAAAACTGACAAACTGCCTGGGCCGACTTCTCATTTTGGGTGCCTATTTACTTAGTATATAATATTTCCTTTATCCGACTTCTTCTCTTGGAGGATAATAACCTAATACAAATTATCTTCTTGAGACGACTTATCTTCTAGGGTTATTAGCCAACTAATTAGGTTTTCTTCTTTCTTCCCGTAATATTCTGTTCTCGTCAATTTTACACGTGGAGGTAAATACCTCCCGCAACTACCATAATATCAACACTAGCAAGTATAAAGGTAAGCTTCCTCCAAAGTGTTTTAATTCTATTAAAATTGGTCATTTTGCAGCTAAATGTCCTTATTCTAAGAATATATATACTGATGAAGAATAATCTCTTAACAAAGAAAAGAAATATCAAAAAGGATACAAGAAAAGAAATGAAAATAAATTCTTCAAGAAAATCATCTACTCAAGAGAAGACAGTTCCTCATCCGATGAGGATGATGATAGCGATAGTGACCCAGAAAGAGTGCTCTTTATGGTATTGGAAACTCAACAAAATGATAAAGAATATTATGAAGAATAAGGTGAAGAATATTTTGAAAAAGAACTAATCAACACCTTAAGTGAGATAAAAAGATAGAGGAAGAAAAAAAAGTCATTGAACGAATAATTGATTAAGATAAATTAAGGTTCTCAAAATCCCCCAAAAAATCGTAAAGATGTTCAGTAGATGATTATAAATATAAAGGTACAAATAGAAGAAGCTAGAAGGATTGAAGAAACACTAAAAAACCAGCTGGAAGAAAAGGAGAAAATGAAGGAAAGATTGGAAGAATAAATAGTCTCATTGAGGAAGGAACTTCAGAAGTCTAAGGAAATGCAACAGAACAAAAAAAAATTATTAGATGAAATCATCAACATTAAAAGAACATACTATGACAAGTCTTGAATAGGATACAAAAAAAAACACATTGAGAAGGGATCGAGCTCCATGACGATAGAAAACGAAGAAAAAAAAAGAGTTATGAAGAGGTCATCATACGTCTCATCAGAAGGAAGAATGCAAGTATTCAAAGGGGAACATTCGAGCAATGGAGATAACTCAAGTAGAATATTATAGAAGAGTTGCAACACCGAGAAGATAAAAAACACAGAATTAGCAACTGACAATGGAGATAACTCAATAAGAATATTACAAAAGTAGTACAACACTTAAAATATCTCGCACACTCATGTACCAAACTATTTTTCCTGTTTTATGTTATTCCTGTAATAATTTTGGGAACAAAGCTATAAATTGTAGAGCTTATGCTAAGAATATAAGCAACTATGAAGGCTACTGTAAAAACAATTATATCATAAAGCCTCATGAAACAATTTTCACTCATTAAATAATGAAGTAGAATGCTACAAATGAAATAATTTTAGACACATAGCCAAATATTGCATATTGATTGTTCCTCCAAGGGAACCAAAGCAGGATTTCAACAGTCATGTAAAAGAACCATTAAGGATATGGAAAATGAAGCAAGATAATTTGAATGTCAAAGAATGTGTGATTTCTCTACAAGCCCAAAACCATACATGATTTTAGGGGCTAAATTTTTCCAATAGGCTAATTTTCCATGGTTTTTCCCAAAAAAGAATTCACCAATTTGAATTTTTTCTAAAAATGATTTTCTCAAATTCCATAGAATGAAATTATTTTACCTTAAAAATTGTCAGAATTAAAAAAAAAACTACAGAAAAGCCTTGGAAATTTGAATGTTTTTACAAAACTATCGCCAAACATTTTACATAAATTGCATATTAAGGACTAGTAAGATTAGCCCAGGTCTCTACATTTTAATATAAATTTCCATCTTTAAAATCATCCCTGCCCAAAATAGAAAAAGTGAATGGTATGTTGATATTAGTTGGTCAAATAACATGATAGGGGACAAGGACACGTTTGTAAATCCAAGGAAAGAAAATGATGGATTAGTCTAGTTTGGAAATGATAATTAATCCAAGATTATTGGAAAGGGCATAGTCAAGCTTGGAAGCAAATATGCCAGGGTAGAAAATGTCCTACTTGTCGAAAATATGAAGAATAATATGCTAGGTGTGATTCGAATTTGTGACCAAGGACACACACTTCTATTCAATTCAAGGAAATGAAAAATAATGAAAGAAGGATCAGGTAGATTGGCGACGAAAACAATAATAACTCCAAACAACATATGCATTTTGAATGAGATCGGAAACGAAATATGTTGCTTGGGAAAGGAAGATGAAAGTTGGATTTGGCATAGAAGAATGGTCCATATGAACTTTGAAAATCTTTTGAAAATCAATAGAAAGGAAGCAGTAAGAGAAATGACTGAAATATCAAAGCCAACAAGAACAATGTGCAAGCAGTGTCAGCATGGAAAGAAAACAAGAGTTGAGTTAAGGACAAAGGAATACTCTACAACAAAACCATTGGAAATTGTACACACTGATCTATGCATATCAATGAGAAAAAAAGGGTTGAATGGTGAACAAAACTTCCTGCTACATATTGATGATTATACAATAATGACTACAGTATGCTTTCTCAAGAAAAAATCAAAGGAATTTGAATGTTTTAGGATATTCAAAGAGATGGTTGAAAATGATACTGATTTGAAAATAAAGTGTTTTAGATCAGACAATGGGGGTGAGTTCATGTCAAAATAATTTAAGGATTTATGTGAAGAACATGGAATAAAAAGACAATTCTCTACAGGTAGGACACCTCAACAAAATGAAGTTGTTGAAAAGAAGAACAAAATTGTACAAGAAATGGCCAAAACCATGTTGAAGGATTCCAAGTTGGGTGATATCTTTTGGGTACAAGAATTACATACAACCATTCATATCTTGAAAATAAGAATGCTTAGAAGTATCAATGACAACACTCCATGTGAACTGTGGAAGGGAATATCGGTGAACATCAAGAACTTTAAAGTGTTTGGAAGAAAATGTTACATAAAAAGAGAAGATGATAAGATTGGAAAATTGGAATCTCACTTTGATGAAGGGATATTGGTTGGATACTCAAGCAAAAGAAAGGTACATAAATGATACAACCTAAGATTGAACAAAATAATGGAAAGCATCAATGTAAATATTGATGAAACAAATGTGTTGAAAACCATATAAGAAAGCATAAACTAAAAAGTGTAGGAAGCGAAAGAAGAACTAAAAGAAGAAGAAGTAGAAATAGAAGAAGAAGAACAAGAAGAAAAGAAACGAGAAGTAGAACAAGAAGAAAAAAACTAGCAAGATGTTTAGATACCTTCTAGGACACCTAACCATCGAGTACAAAAGAATCATCCACCAGAACAAATTATTGGAGACAAAAATGCAAGAATAGAAACCATAGGAAGCAAGCAAGCATGCACAGTATAACACATACATCTATTAGTATTGTCCACAGTTGAACCAAACAACTTTGAGGAAGAAAACAATGATGAACATTGGATGAAGGCCATGGAAAAATAATTGAATCAAATGGAGAATAGTGAGAAATGATAATTGGTTCCAAGACCTAACGACAAAAATGTGATTGTTACAAAATGGGTGTTCGGAAACAAACTAAAGCAATATGAACAATTAACCAAAAACAAGGAAAGGCTAGTATGCAAAGGATATGCTCAAGTTGAAGAAGTGGATTTTGAATAAAAAAATTCTCCTGTTTCCATAATGGAAGCAATCAAAATGATATTTTCCTATGCATGTTCCAAAAGGATGAGAGTATATCAGATGGACATAAAATCAACATTTATAGATGGATAATTAGAAGAAGAGGTCTACATAGAACAACCAAAAGGGTTCCTACTATCAGAAAAGGAAGATTATGTTTGCATATTGAAGAAATCTCTGTATGGACTCAAGAAATCTCCTAGAGCTCAATATTCAAGATTGGGCAATTACTTACAACAACAAGGATTAATAAAGGGAAACACATATAGTAATATCTACATAAAAGTGAACCGAGGCAGTATATTTATCATTGAAGTATATGTGGATGATATCATCTTTGGAAGCAATGATGACATGATGAGTCAGACGTTTTTCAATGACATGCAGAGAGAGTTCAAAATGTCCCTACTAGGTGAGTTTAATTTCTTCTTAGGACTCCAAATATCTCAGCTAGATGAAAGTATTTTTACATCCAAAACCATCTACATTAAAGAAATGTTGAAGAAGTTTGGAATGGAAAATTGTAAACCTGTAAGTACTCCTATGGTGGCTGATTGCAAATTTCAAAAGATGATAAATCGAAAGAAGTAGATTAGAGACTCTATAGATCAATTATTGCTATCTTACTTTATGTTACAACCTCCAGACCAGATGTGATGCAAGAAGTTGGATAGGTTCCAAGGTTTCAAGAAACACCAAAGGAAACCCATGTTATGATAGTAAAGAGGATCTTCAGATATATCAAAGGAACACCAGAGTTTGGATTATGGTATCCAAAAGGAAATGAGCTAACTTTGGTCACCTACAGAAATGCGGATTGGGTAAGAAGCATTGGTGATTGAATAAGTATGAGTGGAGCAACCTTCTACTTGGGTGATTTTCTGGTGTCCTGATTGAGAAAGAAGCATTCATCAGTATCTGTGTCCACAACAAAAACAAAATATATTGCAGCAACAACATGTTGTACTCAAGTCTTCTGGATGAATCAAACCTTGCAATACATACAAGTAAAATATGATGAGCATATTTCATTATTCTGTGAAAATAATAGTTCTATAAGTATCTCTGAGAATCTAGTGATGCATTCCAAGACCAAACATATTTTGATTAAGCTACACGTTTTTTGGGAACAAGTCACAAAAAAATAATATCAATATGGAGTACATTGGGACAAAATAACAGATTTCATATATCTTCACCAAGCCACTCCCAAGAAATACCTTTGAGTATCTGCGATAGAAGGTGGGCATAGTTCCTACCCCACATTTATTTACATGACATCTTGCAAAGAAGAAAGCGGGAGAGAGACTGTCAAAAGAAGGTATACTGGAAGGGGGAGTTTCCCTTTTCCATTGATGTCAAAGGGGAAGAGAAAGAACAAGCGCATGAAGACATGGGTAGCAATGGCCACAAGGAGAGTATGGGTGTTTCCATCAATGGCAAAGGGGGAGATTGTTGGAAATTTGGTTTTCATCGATTTCAACCCTAGAAGATGCCTCAAAGAAAGTTTGGAAGACTCTAGAAGTGATGGGTGTATTTGAAGAAGTCTCCAAAGTGGTCCCATTATGGCGTATATTTAAGCATGGCCCTCATGGGAAGATGCTCTGAATAAGTCTACAAGAAGCTATGGAAATATGGTTAAGTGGTTAAGAAGCCATGATGGTGTGGTCATGAATCTCGAAAATGATTGAAGAAAATTATTATGAAGGACATGATAAAGGAATGAAAAACCCCATTGGATTGATAGTAATTGTCAAGTCGTTTCCAACGGTAGGTGGCACGCCATGTGGTTCCTCACGATTGAAAAGATATGAACTATGAAATATGAAGCCTCCAAGTAGGGTAAATAAGCCATGGATCTAATGTCAAGAAGTGATAATTTGACCCTAAAATAAAGTAAAGGATAAAAGTTGTTGCAAAAAAGAGTTATAGGTCAACTCAAAGATCAAGTAAAGAAGTTACTTGGAAGGGTATATATACACATGAAGAACCTCTCATTTAACATCCAAGCAAGTGTGTGTTTGTAGAATTGAGCTAGCATAACTAGGTTTGCACTTGTGCTAGGAGGATTTGTGATCTCAACAAAGGGAAAGTCTACAAGGTGGTGAATCTGTGCTAGGAGAAAGGAGGTCGAGGGGAGCGAATTCTACAGAGATGACCGTATCAATTTTCCAAGGTTATATGTGGTTTGCAGAAGGGTGAAGCATGTTTATATGTGGGTTGTAGAAAAAAAAATCGCATATAGGGTATATCCGGATTGTAGTGGAGAAAATCACGAGTTGTCACAAGTTGACAGTGGGTGAATCACATATCTGTGATAAAGTTGAAGAAAGTATGAATATCTAATATCCCATGCACTAGGTTGTTCCTCATGATTAAAGGTATGTATTTATGTATGTTTTGAGGGTTATATATTGCATTTCTTGGTACATGCTTGAGGTATGTTATGGATTTTTTGGCACATGCTTGAGGCATGTCTTTGGCAGATAGTTTGATTGATATCATGGTGGTTTTGAGAACAATATTTGGAGTATATTCTTGGAGATCTTGGCATAATTTAATGTGGTTATATCAACTTGATTATGATGATGTATAAACATTAGTGACAGTAATAGTGAAAGGTTCAGTCTATCGTTTATATTCAAGGGAGGAAGGAAGGGGCAAGGAAAGAGAGTTGTATCTTCTTTCAGGTTGGATCCTATAAACTAGGGTGTTTGAGCCTCCTTTCAATATGAGCTGGAAAATTCAGGGAGTTGTACCTTCCTTCAAGTTGGATCTTGTAAACAAGGGGTTGGTGCTGGATAATTTGGGAAGTTATTGCTTCCTACAAATGTAATCTTCTGATATATTAAGAAAAAATTTCGTTGTTTTCTCTCATTTGAGTTTCAACATAAAATTATTGTATAATCTGTATATGTGGTTATATGTTTATGGTATCTTGAATGCAATCATAAGTGATAAATTATTGATACTTTAAATTCTTACATATTGTGATTAAAAGTGGTAAAAAGTGCCAAATAAAGATTCACCCCCCTCTTAGTATTAGTGAATATTCCAACACACACTTTGAAAATTACATTGAAAACCAATTTTTTCCTTTTTGAATCGATACTGATACCTATTAGCCTCACCAATGCTCCAACAAAATTTGTGTGCCTCATTAATGATATCTTTCACCAACATTTGGGTCATTTCATATTCATGTATATTGATGACATATTGATTTTCAACAAAACATGGGATGAACACCTCCAATATTGGGTATTATTTGACAAGTTGTAGGTTATAACACTCCCAACTTTGACCCCCATAATAGCATTCATATGTGTACATGATGAAACACTAACAGATGAATGATGAATGGTTGTTATAAATATGCAAAAAGAGTTAGAAAATCTCTAGATCTAGTGGTTGTTCTAGATAATAGAGAAGTGAGAGTAAAAATAATAAAATATATACTTTAAAGAGTGGATCTATATTATACAAATCCTAGTTTATACCATGAGGGAAACAAAGGAAAGAAATTGTAGTTGTAACAATGGAACAAACAAATATCGAAGAGTATGAATACTTATCTATTACCCAATAGAAGATTAAAATACAATACATGCATTTCGATAAAGT
>JZKD02S2167067.1:2021791-2045901 GCA_000966675.3 Picea glauca | reverse complement strand
CCCCGTGCAGGCAATGACATTAACGCCCGTTATCCCATTCCACCCGCTGCTCCCCATGATCAGAACCCAAAGCCCGCTCCAAACAAATATCAGCCGCCACCCACCCCCATTGATGATCACAGACCACCTTTTCCTCTTAATCCCAAAACTCCGCCCCTTCACAAGATGCAGATAGCCACTCCCTTCGACCACAACACGAAGAAGCCCATTCATCATGGAAGGATTGTCCCTCCTTCACACCCTCCCCACTTCTACAAATCTTCACCCCCTCATGATCACCATGGTGGCATCTATGCGGCGCCACCTCCCAAACAGCACTAATTACCGTAAGTTATCTTGGCCCCTCTTCTTCTACATACTAAACACTCATCTCTCTCGTGCATACTGTAACTTTTATGTTGCATACAATATTCGAGTAGAAATCTTTTAATTTAAGTCCTTTCGTCTGGTTTACAGTACTGTAGGATGGCAACGGAGACGCAACGTGTACATTATATAGAATAATACTGCGAGTACGTATGTGCACGAGAGGCGGCTCGGACTCTATTAGACATATTGTATAGACAGATCTTGTCATCTATCCTGGGCTATGCTAAGATCAGATCACATTGCAAGATCTGTTTTATAGCTGCTAAAATATTTGTATAATTCTGATAGTTTAAATAGAATAATATAAGTTATAATTCGGTTTTTCGTTTAATCTCAATTGATATCAGAACTATTCACTGCTTATACTCTCACTTGTTTATGTTCATCGATTTGTGGCAAACTATATAGTGGTTTGATGCTACTTTGATTTGATGTAAATGTTTCACACCATTCTTTTGACAGTGATCATTTTATAAACTGTGACAGGTTAAAGGAAGTAGTATCAAATAAAAACTGAGGCTTTTATAATTGAACATTAAGACATGCAATTATTAATGCAATTTTATAAAGTGTGGCATGTTAAAGGCATTAATATCAATTGAATACTATGAAGAATTTATAACTAGAACAATAATAAATGAAAACACTGAAGAGTTTAGACTCAGAACATTAATATAAACCAGTGATCTAATGTGGAGCTGATCTTTCTTTTTAACCTTTTGTAATTTGTTGTTTACAAGTATTTTAGTATATTATGTCTGTGGTGTTAAGGTCATTTTGCTTCCTCCTATTATTTGTGGACTTATAACAGAGAGACAATTAACATAATTAAATCGAAAAGCCATTTTTTCCTGTCCTTTCTCACCGCAGATGCAAGAAATGATTTACCTTACGAAGAACAAGCTGATGTAATCTATGATTTACAATAGTCAATGTCTTCTTACTTTCAAAACACTACAAGTGAAATCGTAAGAATGGAAATATAATCTTGTTCGTAACATATTGTGTCTGTTTTTCTGGTAATTCAGTTTGCCCATATCCCTGGCGAATTAAGCTGAATCATCATCGGTAAATATTGGCAAGCATAAAACCCTCTACATCTTTAGCCATCTATCTTAGAATGGCTTGCCTTGTTTTCAAAAAGAATATGGTTATAGTTGGACCATGCACAAGTCCAGCGCTCGAGCAGCGAAGTCTAAGCGAAGATATAGTATTGGAAGTTATAAAATAATTCTTAAAATTTAATTATTTTAACCTTTATCATAAAGTAAGAGGGTTTTACTTTAAAAGATAAAGAGTTTGTGCTTAAATGAGTTGCGAAATGGAAAGTTAAACAATCCACAATTATTAAGCCAAAATCCTGAAAGTTGAAAGACTTATTCTTCTCTTAAGAATATCCAATCGAAGGCTATTAAGACAAAATCCTAAAAGTTGGAAGAATTATCCTTATCCTTTTCTTCAATATGAGAGTCAAACATACTTTCCCCTCACGTTGGACTATGGTAGTTAAACATCGATTCCAAAAACCTTGGAAGAAAGATTCATTCATGCATCCCAAGGGTTGAGAAGAAACAACCAAATCAACTTAGAGAAAGGTCCATTCTTGCATCCAAGGGTTGGAGAAAAAACAACCAAATAAGAGAAGAAACAACCAAATCAACTTAGAGAAAGGTTCATTCATGCATCCAAAGGGTTGGATAAAAAACAACCAAATCAATGTATAATGGAGTTCTTTTACATGGTTGGAGAAAAAACAACCATGTCAACATATAATGGAGTGGTTTTACTTATATGGAGTTATTTTCATTTATTAGATAGAAGTAGTGTAGTTATTTTCATTTGGATTTGTTCAATTTTTATTAATGGTCAAATGGTTAAGTATTTTAATGGATAAAGAAAGGGAAAATGAAAGATCAATTGTTCTTCTTTTGTTAATCTTTTGTAAAATTTATTTTCTTATTTTTTTTTATCTAATCTTAATGTCTCACACAACCACATTAAATGGTATCAACCCATAAAATTTCTTGAAGATGGATTTCTATTTTTTTCATAGTACAACTCTTTTCTTAAGACCTATGGCTATTACAAGGCCCACTTCTTAGTAGATCAAATTGATGAAGTATCACATTAAATGTGTACACTTGCTTTGTGCCACCTTGCTAGGATTACTTCTTAGTAGATCATTTTTGTTTTCATTGTTCATTTCAATCCAATTTACTTGTTTCTTACACCTACTCTTGAGTAGATCAATATGATTCCACATTCATGGCACTCAACAGAGACAAACCTATCTAAGATTTCATCACTACGATTACCCCAAAACAATTGCTTCAGTTAAATCATGAAATGGTGTACACTATCATGGATGCTATTTAACAACTGAAGGGGCCATCACCCACTGACCCAACTCCCTTTTCCCCTGATCCAAAGGTAACATTACCAAAAATTAGAGAGGAGATGGTTGGAGAGAACATAGATTCTTAGGTCTATAGCTTCTATATCTATTCTCATCTCAACAAGTGATGTATGAATCTAGGATACTTGAGTTGGAAGCCATTCATTTACATGGTTTAGTGCACGAATGGTGGAAAAATACCTAGGTATGTTTGATTGTGAGCCATTACATGAAATGAGGTGATGTTGGGACCTCTCCTTCCCAACCTTCGCTTTGATTAGGCTTAAATTGATAAATTACACATCTATCAAGTTCCCTTTTACAAAAAAATATGACTTTATGACTTGTACATCCATACTTAGACTATAATCCCCTCTAATATTTGGATCAATCTTACCCCCTTAGAAAATTATGGTCCCCATCATTTCACCCATGCTAAAAAAATAGAAACCCCATTTTGTTCATTATACCATCATGATTACAATGTGTCGAGTGCCAATGAAGAGAAGGGTTTTTCGAGGTTAACCCATAACCTTGCATTTGTGCATGACCCATAAATGAGTTGGAAATGGAAATCTTGTTGTTTATACCTATTGTAATTTATGGGGTATTTTACATGCATAAAAAAATTTACAATAGGATTTAATAAATCCAAAAAGAAAAAAACTATAAATTGAAATGAAAAAAACATATTTTTCTATCAACGGGCCTCTAGTTGCAATTTGGTTTGTAGCTTTTGTTAGAGATGATGAAATAAAATTCTGTTGAACACTCATTTGATGTATTGAAAAGATACTTTCATTGATAGAAGTTAATTTCTCTATTGTCTCCCATGGAGTGAGAAAATTCTTCCTGAAACTCAAGTTAGACATGGCCGCACTATTTTACACACCTTTGATACTTCAATCAATGATATCTTATAAACGAGGAAACAAAATGAAACTCCATAAAATACCCATTTGAGCCAACATATAATCCTTTAAAATGAGATATAATATTCCCTCTAAAATGCTTTGTAGAGGTCATGGATCCTATATAAAATTTTCAGAAGATGCTTTCCATGCATTTCATCCATTATTGTGCTTCTATGGCGACCATATAGGTGTGGATAAGTTTAGAATGGGAAGAAATGTGGTGACCCAAGATTCCATATGCCACATATAGATTTTTTAATCCATGACATGGTTATATGAATATTCAATAATGATGTGTGTGAGAGCACAAAGTGTAAAGAGCCACAAAGGATGTGAAAGGTTTGTAGACAAACATGGGTTGTTGTAGAGGTCATGGAACTTTCGGTAGCAGCATAGAAACCCTATTTTTTTTAAATGTTGCATACCAATGGATGTAGTGAATCCATGTAAGGATGCTCCTTCAATGGTGAACGGAGTTTTGGGGGTAGAAAAACCTTGTAATTCATGTGGATCCACTATGATAGTTATAGTGCATGACCTAACAAATGGACTCCAAGACTGTCAAAATGAGGTTGGAGATTGTTGAAAATATTTGAACCAAAAATATGCTTCAAACCACATTTCCCATGGAGTGGTTACCTTATCTAATACTAACGGTCCATATCTTGAGGGATAAGATCCAAAAGGCTTGAATTGAAAGAGAAGAGGAGAGAAAATATACAAATCTTTCATGAAATCAATCACAAGAACGTTGACGAAAATACATGAATTAAATACACCACAAAAATATGAGAAAGAGAGAATTGGAGAAGAAGGATTCCATTAAGAAGAACGATTACATCTAATGAGGCCAATTCATGACCTCTCCTTCTCGACATTCACACTTTTCCATTTCCTTCTTATAAGGTTTCTTGTTGACGAAGTCAACTTTGATTAAGCTTGACTCTATAAATTGCATATCTATCAAGTTCCCTTTTACATAAAAATATTACTTTATGACTTATACATGTGAACTTAGAATATAAGCTCCCAAAAATTCAGATCATTTGGCTAGTGCACACTACTTTACTAAGTCGGTAATCCAAGTTGGCTATAAGAAGGTGTGCATGGCCATTGATGACACTTGGAAAATTTCATTCAATTTTCTTTTTTTCATTTTTGAATGGATGGTGATACCTATTATCCTCACCAATTCTCTAGTGACATTTACGTGCCTCATTAATGAAAAATTTCATTCCCATTCCATTCATTCTACCATCGTATATATTGATGACATCTTGATTTTCAACAAAACATAAGATGATCACCTCCAACATTCAACACTATTCTACAAGTTGTAGGTTGTAACACCCCCAGCTTTGATCCCCATAATAGAAATGTATATATGTACATGATGAAACACTGAGAGCCGAATGATGTAATTGTTGTTAGAAATCTGCAACAGGGGTTAACCTAAATAATATACAAGTAAGAGTTAAAAGCATAAAAGATATAATTTAAAGAGTGGATCCATATTATACAAACCCTAGATTATACCATGAAAGAAAGAAAGAAAATAAATTGTATTTCTAACAATGGAATAAACATATATGAAATACTATTAATAACACTCTATTTCCTAATGGAAGCTTAAAATACAATACACATGTGGAGAAATTTCTTGGAGAAAGTGGATTCTTGACCTCCTCATTGGGAAGGTTATTTTTTCTTCCTAAGTGTGTGTGGTTAAAATCCTCTCCTTGTGGATGAAAGTAGATATGAATGTTGCTAGAGATGCTATCAAGAAAATATGGCTCTTGAAGTATAGTGAAAATACCACGACATTTACTTACTTTATATGGATGATCGATGGAATGGAAGTGACCTCTTGATTTTATAAGAAAAGTAGCAGTTAATCCCTTGACATTTTCACAATAAAAAATAATTATTTGACCATATCAAATTTCACAATCACTTTTAGTGTTTTTTCATAACCATTTCATTTTATTTATTTATTTTACCTTTTCTGGATAATTCCAAGAGGAAATGGTCCAAAGGGGATTTTATGACCTTAGGAAATGTTATTCCTTAGGTCATAGTGGTTTAAAATGGTGTTAAGTCGGTAAAATTAGTGGAACTCATACTACATGTGGTTAATTTTAGTAAACCTAATTTATTTGGTGAACAAATTTTTGGTGATAATAGATGACCCCAAATTTATGAGGTTAGAATCACATCCTATGACCAAAATACAATACAATTTTATTTTATCAAGATTCAAAGTGACCAAGGAGGGATAAAAGGGCCTTAGGAAGAAGAAGCACCCATGGAAGAGGTCAAGTATCTCTTATCAACAAGGAAGTCATAAGGTGGTGAGTGTACACGATCTCAACAGGGATGAGGTACAAATACCTATACTCATTGAGATAACTCATGATAATGAACATAATGGTGCACCCAACATAACAAGGTTGAGAAAGTGAGACAGAATGAATTCTCAAATACAATATGATGATGGAAATTTATAAATTTATGATGATAAGGGACAAAGTATAACACAATGATATAAATAGTCCCATATATATATTCTTGGATCAAAAGTGTGAGGTCTACATCATAACTATTGTTGATATGGGTACATAGAAATTTATGGCCCCTACATGGGGGGGTGGAAATAACCTTAGAAGCCCTATTAAATAAGAAATCATACCAAATATGTAAAATTAGCTAATTGAAGGGAAGCTCAAACCGAGGACTCTAAGAACAGAAGAACCAAGCCAATCAAATATCGACAACTGCATATGAGGTTGAATAATGGATATATGTATGAATCTCATTTGTGTTATGATGAGATGAAGTAGAGAATTTAAGATCATACTAACTCTAAGATAAATAAAGATTGTCTCATCTTGGTCCAAGCTAACACATCAAGAAGGTTGATAGGATTGTCTTATCTTTGTCCTAGAATGAAGGTGATGATGTTTATAGGGGGATTACCATCATTTCCCAAGAATGAAATGGGTTCCTTAGGCCCAACATCCAGAGTACAAGAAGTGGAGCTATATATTTGGAATAAAATGTTGATGATGGAACATGTGATGGACTACCTAAATGGAAACCCCCTCTTGAAATCCAATGCATCTCACACATGTCTGGAAAAATAGTACAATCAATCGGATCTCTAAATGATCCAAGATGATCTGAAATGCTCAAAAGTGATCCAAGACGATCCAAAATACTCAAAAATTGATATTCTCAAATTCTCTTGAAAAATAATTTATTACATAGAGATTGAAAATATATTTCCAACGACGTAAAAATCACCTCAAACAAATTTCGTATAAAAAGTTATGGTCGATAAATGTTTTAGTCAAACAGGTCAAAAGTCAAAAGAGTGCCACATGGTAGCCTCACAGGCTGCCATGTGTCCTATGAATACAATTCGTACAACCATAAGGATGACGTCAAGATGGTGACATGGCATCACGATAGTTTTCCACATGTCCCTTGTAAATGGAATTTTTGGGGGTCTATGTGGACCAATAAAAAAGTGCCACATGTTATCTGTATGGATGACATGTAATCTGTATGATGATGTGGTAGGTGACTGGATGATGATGTGGTATTATGGTTGATAAGTGGTAGCATGACAATTCGACATGTGGTGGGTCTGTATGGTGACTCTGAATTATATGGACCAATGGTGGAGTGCCACGTGGCCAAGTGAGGGCATGCCATGTGGCACCCTCAACCAAGACAAAAAGGCCTTATCCATCCAAAATGGTATCCACAAGATTCGATCTTGTGATCTTTTGTTACATAACGAGGTACTTTACCATTACGCTATGTGTAATGTTTGTTATTCATAATAGAAAATAATATATTTAAATTCATATTGTTATAACTAATATGCACACCATGTGTAATGTTTGTTATACACAATAGAAAATAATACATTTAAATTCATATTGTTATAACTAATATGCCAAAAGCAGAGGCCGCGGGGTTTAAATCCATGACCTCCACCAAAAAATTAATTCCTTAACACATAATGGTCGAAGCATTGCACCACACATGTGTTTTTTATAACTACTATGGAATATTTTATTTAAGTGTAACAAATACCAACCGAGTATATAGGGGTTTGTGTGGCCGACCTACCAATATAACCTAGCACCTAGCCACCATACATGACCATGAAAATTCGTGTAAGATTGGAGCATGTTGCATAGGGTGTTTACGTGCCATTGAGTTCTTTGAGAAAGGTATAGGGTGTTTATACTCATTTTTCTTAGAATTTCGAGAAGAATCTGATGGTGTTGTTATTTTTGTGTAAAAATGCTATATATGAAAATTCTTATTCCAACTTGTCATGTATGAGACCCATTATCTTGTTATGCGTGGAAAAAGGGGTCTTTAAGCACCGGTTCAAAACATAATCAAATTTATAATCATTTTGCTCATAATTTCATGTCAATAATGACCTTTGTTTATGGGATTGACTAGCATAATTTAAGTGTGACATCAAATTTAGCATTGTAATTCCATTTATTGTAATTTTGGCATTTTGAGCATTAATGAAAGGTGATTTTAAGAACACCCCCTCTATAGCATTTGCAAAAGATGGTTTCCATGCATTTATTCCATTATTGTGTTTCTATGGCAACCATATAGGTGTGGATAAGTTGAGAATGGGATGAAATATGGTCACCCAAGATTCCATATGCAACATGTATATTTTTTAATCGATGACATGGTTGTATGAATATTTAATAATGATGAGTGTGAGAGCACATAGTGGAAATTTTGTTGGCAGCATAAAAAACCTATTTTTTCTTTTTAAATGTTGCATACCAATGGATGTGGTGAATCCATGTAAGGATTATCCTCCAATGGTGAACAAAGCTCTAGAGGTAGAAAAATCTTGTAATTCATGTGGATCAACTATGATAGTTACAGTGTATGGCCTAACAAATGAACTCCAAGAATTCCAAAGTGAGGTTGGAGACTGTTGAAAATATTTGAACCAAAAAATTTCTTGAAACCATATTTCCCATGGAGTAGTTACCTTTTGTAATACCAATGGTTCACATCTTGAGGGATAACATCCAAAAGGCTTGAATCGAAAGAGAAGAGGAGAGAAAATATACAAATCTTCCATGAAATTAATCACAAGAATGTTGATGAAAATACATGAATTAAATACACCACAAAAATATGAGAAATAAAGAGAGTTGAAGAAGAAAGATTCCATTAAGAAGAACCATTACGTGCAATGAGGCCATTTCAACACCTCTCCTTCCCGACCTTCACTCTCTTCCCATTTCATTCTTATAAGGTTTCTTGTTGACAAAGTCAACTTTGATTAAGCTTGACTCTATAAATTGCATATCTATCAAGTTCCCTTTTACATAAAATTATTACTTTATGACTTACACATTTGAACTTAGACTATAAGATCCCAAATATTCAGATCATTTTTCTAGTGCATACTACTTTACTAAGTTGGTACTCCAAGTTGTCTAGAACAAGGTGTGCATGGCCATTGATGACACTTGGAAAATTCGATTCAAAACATTTTTTTTTTTCATTTTTGAATGGATGGTGATACCTATTAGCCTCACCAATGCTCTAACAACATTTATGTGCCTCACTAATGATATATTTCATTTGCATTTAGTTCATTGTATCATTATATACATTGATGACATCTTTATTTTCAACAAAACATAAGATTATCACCTCCAACATTCAACACTATTCTACAAGTTGTAGGTTCTAACGCCCCCGACTTGTATCCCCATAATAGCAATGTATATATGTACATGATGAAACACTAAGAGTCGAATGATGTAATTGTTGTTAGATATATACAACAAGGGTTAACCTAGATAATATACAAGTAAGAGTAAAAAGCATAAAAGATATACTTTAAAGAGCAGATCCATATTCTACAAACCCTAGCTTATACAATGAAAGAAAGAAAGGAAATAAATTGTGTTAGTAACAATGGAATAAACATATATGAAATACTCTAAATAACACTCTATTACCTAATGGAAGCTTAAAATACAATACACATGTGGAGAAATTTCTTGGAGAATGTGGATTCTTGACCTCCTCCTTTGGAGGGTTATTTTTTCTTCCTAACTATGTGTGGTTGATCTCCTCTCCTTGTGGATGCAAGTATATATGAATTTTTCTAGAGATGCTATCAAGAAAATATGGCTCTTGAAATCTAGTGCAAATTCGACGACATTTACTTACTTTAGAAGGGTGATCGATGGAATGGAAGTGACATCTTCGTTTTATAAGAAAAATAATGGTTAACCCCTTGACATGTTCACAATAAAAAATGATTATTTGACCATATCAAATTTTACAATCACTTTTAGGTTTTTTCCATAACCATTTTATTTTATTTATTTATTTTACTGTTTTTGGACAATTCCAAGAGGAAATGGTCAAAAGGGGATTTTATGACCTTAGGAAATGTGATTTCTAAGGTCATAGTGGCTTAAAATGATGTGAAGTTGGTTAAATGGGTGGAACACATACTACATGTGGTGTATTTTAGTAAACCTAATTCATTTCTTTTATAGGAAAAACTTTTGGGTGACAATAGATTCACCCTAATGTATGAGGTTAGAAGCACATCGTATGACCAAAATACATCACAATTTTATTTTATAAAGATACAAAGTGACCAGGAGGGAGAGAAGTTCCTTAGGAAGAAGAAACACCCATGAAAGAGGTCGAGTACCACTTATCAACAAGGAAGTCACAAGGTGGTGAGTGTACACGATCTCAATACAGACAAGGTAGGCATACCTATACTCATTTAGATAACTCGTGATAATGAACAAAATGGTGCACTTGATATAAAAGGGTTGAGAAAGTGAGACAAAGTGAATTCTCAAATACAATATGATGATGGCAAAGAAGGGCCAAAGTATAACAAACTAATATAAAAGGTCCCATATAAATATTCATGGATCAAAAGTGTTAGGTCTACATCATAACTATTATTGATATGGGTACATATAAAATGAAAGCCCCTACCTCGGGGGGTGGAAACAACCTTAGAAGCCCTGATAAATAAGAAATGGTACCAAATATATAAAATGGGATAATTGAAGGGAAGCTCAAACTGAGGACTCTGATAACGGAAGAACGAAGCCAATCAAATATTGACAACTTCATCTAAGGTTGAATAATGAATATATGTATGAATATCATTAATGTTATCATGAGATGAAGTATAAAATGTAAGATCCTACTAAGTCTAAGATAAATAAGGATTGTATCATCTTGGATCAAGTTAACTCATCAAGAAGGTTGATAGGATTGTCTCATCTTCATCCTAGAATGAAGGTGATGATTTTGATAGGGGAATTATCGCAAATGCCCAAGAATGAAAGGGGTTCCTTAGGCCCAACATCCAAAGTACAATAAGTGGAGCTATATATTTGGAATAAAACGTTGACGATGGAACATGTGAGGGACTACTTAATGGGAAACACCCTCTCGAGATCCAATGTATCTCATGCATGTCTTGAAAACTAGTACAAATAATCGGATCTATGAATAATCGAGGAGGATATCAAATTATCAGAAGTGATCCATGAGGATCCAAAATTCTTAAAAAATAATATTCTTGAATTCTCTTTAAAACTACTTAATTAGATAGAGCTCGACGATAGCTTTCCAACGACATAAAAATCACCTCAAACAAATTTCGTATGAAGAAGTTATGGTTAGTCAATGTTTTGGTCAAACAGGTCAAAAGTCAAAAGGGGTTCCATGTGGCAAGCACACAGGTTACCACATGGCATATCTATATAGGTGATGTGGCAACATGACAGGATGCCACTTGTACCCCATAAATGACATTTTTGGGGGTCCATGTTAACCAATACAAAAGTTTCGTGTGTCATTCGTATGAATCATGTGGAATTCGTACGATGATGTGGCACGTGACTCGATGATGACGTGGTAGTATGGTTGACAGGTGGAAGCATGATAGTTTGAAATGTGGCAGGCTCGTATGGTGACTATGAATTACGTGGACCAATGGTGGAGTGCCATGTGGCCTAATGAAAGCATGCCATGTGGCACCCTCGACCAAGAAAAAAGGGCCTTATCCATCCAAAATGGTATCTACAAGATTTAAACTTTTGATTCGTTGTTACATAACCAATCAATTTACCATTACACCATGTGAAATGTTTGTTATACATAATAAAAAAGAATATATTTAAAGTGATATTGTTGTAACCTGTGACCTCCACCAACAACCTAATTCCTTAACACATAATGATCAGACCTTTGTACCACGTTTGTGTTTGTTATAACAACTATGAAAATATTTTATTTAAGTGTAACAAATGTGACGCAAGAATATAGGGAGGTCGGGTGGCCAACCTACCTATATAACCCAGCGCCTAGGCACTGTACATGACCATGAAAATTTGTGCTAGATTGGAGCATCTTGCATTGAATTTCGTGCCAAGTTATATTTTCCTCATTTCTCATGCAATGAGTGTTCTTTGTTTTTATTTTCCTCGTTTTACATGCCGTTGAGTTCTTTGAGAAAGCTATAGGGTGTTTATACTCATTTTTCTCAAAATTTCGAGAAGAACCTGATGGTGATGTTATTTTTTTGTAAAAGTGAGATGTATGAAAATTATTAGTCCAATTTGTCATGTATGAGACCCATAATCTATTATGCATGCAAAAGGGGTCTTTAAGCATCATCTCAGCACATAGTCAAGTTAATAATAATTTTCCTCAAAATTTCATGAGGAATTCAGTAATGACCTTTGTTTCTGTGATTCAGTAGCATAATTGAAGAGTGACATCAAATTTGGAATTATAAGTCCATTTATTGTAATTTTGGGATTTTAAGCACAAATCAGGGGTGATTTTAGGAACCCCCCCTAAATTTATATATATAATAAATGGGTGAATGCCCATGATACATACGAAAAACTAAAGGTTATTTTATCAATAATATATTATGTATCTAGAATTTTTTAGCAGATCTTTTAGTGAATTATATAATCTTGTAAAATCTTGGCAAATCTTTCATTGAATTATAAAATATTGTAAAATCTTGGCGAATCTTTCATTGAATTATAAAACCTTATAAAGTCTTGGCAAATTTTTGATAAAGTATAAAACCGTATATAATAATAAGAAAATGTATTCATTAAACTATAATATATGCATTTTACATATTTGGAAAAAGAAACATAATTTCTCCATCCTCTAGACAATATTGCAAGCATCCACGGTTTTGTTTGTCAAGGTTCTCATTGTTGTGATGCCTTATGACACTAGTAGTGCACAGAAAAGGCAGGAAACTCCATGTTCACAACAAAAAATGGTATCATGCTAGATAGTAGTGATGATAAATTTGAAGGACTGTGGAAATCCCAGTAAGGTGCACCACTAACCACTAGTCAATTGTGTTGGATTCTAGTTATTAGATCCCCTTGATTGGGCCCTTTGTATTAGCTAAATCAGATCCAAAAATAACCTTAAGTTTGGTTCCCCTTCTACTACCTATTAAGACA
Source organism: Picea glauca (assembly GCA_000966675.3). Classification (NCBI taxonomy): domain Eukaryota; kingdom Viridiplantae; phylum Streptophyta; class Pinopsida; order Pinales; family Pinaceae; genus Picea; species Picea glauca. The sequence goes on along the minus strand of JZKD02S2167067.1, from coordinate 2,032,666 downwards.
TAAATAATATTTCACTCTCTCTATTGTTTCATTATCTCCAAGCAACATATTTGTGTGTATGATTAAAAAAATCCACTTCTCCTTGAAGGTTGTGCCCTTCCATTAGTAGAAAATGTGAAATAATAACTCAAGGAGTGTGTAATGGTACCATTGGGAATGGGCCTCAAGAAATGCTTATTTCATAACAAAAACCCTTTCAATAATATCATAATAAATCACCCTACTACTGGCATGCTTATGGAACCTTGTTAACAAAAAAATCCTCACAATCTACATCATTTTGTTGGTTGTTCAATTCCAATTCAATGACAAACATGAGTTCAACATTGAGGATAATAATGATTCTGAACTGAATATCAAGAACGATCTCAATTGGATTATCTACAAGATCATCGCTTAAACTTGCTATTAGCAATCTCTAGTGAAGCACATTTTATGCTAATATCACAATGTATTTCACAAAAGCAAAGAACATTGACACCATATTCTAGAGACAGAAGAAATACCTTATTTAGATCTCCCATATCCATCCTTATGTACATAATTATTAGTTTCTTTGTAATTACTTTTGAAGGATCTACTACAATCTTAATAATATGTTTATGCTTCTTTTATTTTGCTACTGTATCATGATCTTTCTAAAGTAATGTCAAATGTAGTATTTCTACATTTTGCAAAGTATCCAACTGAAACTGTTGTAGAAGATTTCTTATCAATTCCATTCACATACATAATATGAATCTACAACAATTTTTCTAGACTTACAATATAATCTCTTGCAGTGCATGGATCTATGAGAATTCCTTTTGCATTGATGGGATAGGTGACTTGATGTTTCCTGAATCAGACAATGCAAAAATTCAATCGAGATCCAATCTTGCATGTTTTCTACACGACACCATATATCCTTTGTCCCTTTTGGTTCTCGTTAACTAACAAAACCCAATCATGTTGAGACTTATGATCTGAAAAACACATGCAACTTTGTTAACACTTTATGGCTTGGCCTGATTCAAGTGTCGCTTCACAATTTGAAGTTATAATACTATAATACTTTGCTAAATCAGGTTCTCATTGTACACTCTTACATATAAATTTTACATCTCATATTTGGAAGTTAACATTTTGAAATATAGGATTATTTCGTATAAATGTTGAAGTATTGGAGAGATATGTTCCTAATTTGGCACAATAAATACCCTGGCACCTTTTTCAATTATCCACCACTCAAAAGAAATTGGGTAACTCAGAAAGGCATCCTAAGACTTATGATGTGATTCTACCTTACATACAACATTGTTATAAATGAGTCGTCCATAATTCTTGGAATAGGTCACCATTTGGGACATGTTTGTGATTTTTTCCTCAAATAATTGACATTTAATTTTCTCAAACGATTGTGATGGTAAAAAAGAAAATCATGAAGGTTAAGAGAATTCAAGAGACACATATAGGTTGAAGAGGAAGAGGTATAATGAGATGCATAATTGACATAAGATACCTCGTCAATCTCAGGTGGAGATATAGTGTGGTTGCATTTGAATAAGAGGTGATCATATAGGTGATCTTACAGTCAATCTTTGTTTCTTCATTTATTAATGTACACTTCACTCTTCCAACATAACCTACAAAATAAAAATAAAGAGTTTCATAGCCTTTGGGTTGCAAAACATTTATGAGAAATTCATGTTTTAGATCCATGTTAATAAACTAAAAGTTGAAAAAAAGGAAATGAGAGCCATTTAAAATCATTGGCACAACAATATTTCTCAAATACACAATGATCTTAACTTGATTCACAAGGCTCAATGCTTGGCTTCTTGGATCAAGTGTGCATGAATGGTGACAGAGTCATAGGAAAAATTTTGATTGTTAAAATTTAGTGAATCACTTAAAAGTACACAAGAATAATTTTTTTTAGAGTAAGTGAATTCAAGTATGTGAAATGCAACTACACTTGCTTCAAATCAATCATCAACTTTCCATGAATCTTATAATTTAAAACTAATGATTTTTTTACTATGCAGTGTCAAAATGGATCAACATTATCCTTCGAGGAGAATCTTCCATTTAACATGAACTCTTGAACTTAACCATGTAGACAAAAAAACTATGAACTCATGCACACAAAATATTATTCCTTTAATGCTTCATTTCATTTTAATCCTATGATAATCAATCAATGAATGCTTTGATTCATGTTTCATCCATGAATTTAGATAGGTATGAAATCTCTCTTGTTGCATGATAAAAAGGGAGTGCACGTGAAATACAAAACTTGAAGTGTTTCGAAATTCATTTTGCAATCTCACTTCCAATTCAAAATTAATTTGAAAACTATGTTTTCTTGTATGTGCAATGGATTTATGTTTCTTTGTTGGGTCATGTTCGTAGTTTGTATAAGAAACTAGTTTTGATGAGTTGAGAAAAGTAATATTTTTCTCCACATAAAATAAACTTACCTCTTTTACATATGGTCTCGTAAAACAATACTATGTAGATCATAATTTATATTTGCAAGAAGAAAAAAGTAGATTGAAATCATCCTTGTAGTAAATACATGTGGCTAAAAATTACCATGGATGACAGAGCAATCTTAGATTCAAAAACAAGGATTGAACATGCTGAAATTGAACTTTTTATGCACCTACATGGGGGATAAAAATGCAATTTGTAAATGTGATTGTGACGACAATATTTTCTTTTGTCACGAGGGTTAAAAATGCAAATTTAGAGCTTGAGTATGATAATATGAAATCCATGACCATGGATGAGAGAGAAATCTTAGATTCAAAAACAAGAATTGAACATGTTGATTGTGATGACAATATTTTCTTTTGTCATGAGGGTTAAAAATTCAAATTCAGATCTTAAGTATGATAATCCAAAATCCATGTCAAGAAATCCTAAAAAGACAGATGAAAAATCAATTTACAAGCAAGTCCAAAAAGAGCTAAACATGCATATTTGAACCTCATTCGTAATCACTCTTGGAAAGAGAGATGAAATTGCCTTTTTATCCTTGCAAAGAGAAAGTGGAAAATTCAAATTTCAAGCAAGAGCAGAAAAAGACTTTTTCCTAGCAACCCTCAAACATGAAAATGGAGGAATGTGTACAACGAAAATATTCAAGTATAATGATAATTTCAATTCCATTCCCTAACCCCTCTTGAAATTTGAATTGAATTAATAAAGTTGTTTGCAATAGTTTTCTTTGTCTTGGTTTGATCAAACTTGCTATGAACATGCAAAATATTTCTTTTAATTCTCAATCTTGTAATTTACATTAAAAATTACCATTTGACATGTAATGTGATTGATCTTGAATGCATTAGTATTGTAACCTGACAAACTCAAGGAAGCTTCTCCAAAAATCTTATTAATATATATCTATATAAACTAATACAACAATATCTTTAACAAAAAATATAAATAAACAAATATTCGTTATTCCCTATATATTGTTTTGTTATGAACTAAATTATCCCCTATAAGAAAATCACTTTTCCTTTTAACATAAAAAATCAACAACAAATATAAATAAACAAATATATGTTATTCCCTATATATTGTTTTGTTATGTAGCTAAATTATCCCTTATAAGAAAATCACTTTTCCTTTTAACATAAAAAAAATCACATATATCAATTTGAAATATTTCTTATTTTATAAATGAAAAATTCTTATTAATATCTATCTATATAAACTAATACAACAATATATTTAACCACAAGTATAAATAAACAAATATCCCTTATTTCCTATATATAATTTTGTTATGTAACTAAATTATCTCCTATACAAAAATCACTATTCATTTTAACCTGTAATTCAATCATCAAATCATGATTATCATCACACAACCCCATTGCTTAAGACTAGATGGAAATGTTACTTGGGTTTTGTTTTTGTCAAATAAGTTCAAGAGTTTTCTTTGTAGGCTTTTCTATGTGAAACATAAGGGTATACAAGGGGAAAATACAAATAACTTGATAACAAAATGTAAATGGTCTTTTGAAAAAAAGAGTAACATTGCAGTAAAGAATTTTATATGGATTGTGGTGGTTGAAAAGTCTACTTGATATGCCCCAATAACGGAAAGAAATATCTCTTTGGTCCATGCAATCAAATCCAATATTTAGGTGCGTTCATAAATTTTCTGAGATTCCTTAACATGGTCAAATAATATTGACGTTGTCCCCACTTCTCTTTGACTTATACCTAAAATCCCCCAAAAAAATTGACAAATGTCGGGTGCCGTAAATGCTGACATGTAAACAATAATGTGATAGGAATAAATTACTCCTTCATTCATTAAAATGAAGTCGGGGAAGGAGAAGTAAATCGTCTCGAGCACCAAATATAATTAATAAAGAGAATACGCCTATCATGAAATGTAGAAAATGTAGAATCAGGATAAATAAATACACCGTCATGCATTGCATCCTTGAACCTTGACACATTCGATAAATATAGAAAATTTACTAATCAAATCCTACTGACCTGGAATATAAACTTGATATATAATAATCTCTGCCAAATGCAAAGCACCCAACTAATCCTTTCTATTGTGAACACAAACGGGGAAAACGAGCACCTACAATGTGTTGCAGAGGCTGCACTGAGGTTGTTCCGTTGTGTACACTAATGGCCCACATCGTACACGATCTCTGGACCGAGGGACTATATTGTCAAAAAACATTATCATTTCATATCTCCACCACCTCCATACTTTCATGGGTAGTTCTCTTGTCTATATAAACTCTCAACTCCACTCTCCCTTTACTCTACCTTCCTTTATGTTCCCATCACTTACATTTCCATTGGATTTCGTTGCGATGGCAGGGAATCTTAATCCTCATCTTCTTTTCCTCATGTTTATCATTTTCTCTATAATTTTCTCATATGCTTACTCTGAGTCACATCCTCCATCTTCCATCCTGTCTTTCCATCACAAAGATAAGCCTTTACCGAGGCATAATTTTCCGTTAACCCCACACCCACACGAGAAGCATTCTCATTTTCCTAGTCATAAACCTCCCCATGACCACATCAAGCCACCTATTTCTCCCCCACATCCTCTGGACTTCCCCCATCCTTCTCCTCTGGGGAAACCCCATTATCCCATTAAACCTCCACCCCATGCAGGCAATAACATTAATGCCTGTTATCTCATTCCACCCACTACTCCCCATGATCATAACCCAAAGCCCACTCCAAACAAATATCAACCACCACGCACTCCCATTGATGATCATAGACCACCTTCTCCTCTCAATCCCAGAACTCCCATTCAAAAGATGCAAAAACCTACTCCCTTCGACCACAAAATGAAGAATCCCATTCATCATGAAAGGATTGTCCCTCTGTCACACCCTCCCCACTTCTACAAATATTCATCCCCTCATAATCACCATGGTGGCATCTACGCGACACCACCTCCCAAACACAACTAATTACCATAAGTTATCTTGGCTCTCTACTTCTACATACTAAACACTCATATCTCTCTTGTGCATACTGTAACTTTTATGTTGCATACAATATTCGAGTAGAAATGTTTTAATTTAAATCCTTTCGTCTTGTTTACAATATTGTAGGATGGAAACGGAGACGCAACGTGTACATTATATAGAATAATATTGCTAGTACATATGTGCATGAGAGGCATCTCAGACTCTACTAGCTAAGACATATAGACATATTGTATATACAGATCTTGTCATCTATCCTGGGATACACTAAGATCAGATCACAATGCAAGATATGTTTTAGATAACTATGCTAAAATATTTGTATAGTTCAGATAGTTTAAATAGCATAATATAAGTTATAATTTGTTTTTTCATTTAATCTCAACTGATATGAGAACTATTCACTTCTTATACTCTCACATGTTTATGTTCATCAATTTGTGGAAAACTTTATAGTGGTTTGATGCTACTTTGATTTGATGTCAATGTTTCATACCATTCTTTTGACAGTGATCAATAAACTGTGACAGGTTAAAGGAAATAGTATCAAATAAAAACTATAAGGATTTTGTAATTGAACATTAAGACATGCAATTATTAATGCAATTTTATAAAGATTGACTTGTTAAAGGCATTAATATCAAATGAATACTCTAAAGGGTTTATAGCTAGAACAATAATAAATGAATATACTGAAGAGCTTAGACTCCTAACATTAATATAAACCAGTGATCTAATGTATGATCTAATGTGGAGCTGATCTTTTCTTTCTTTTTAACCTTTTATAATTTGTTGTTTACAAGTATTTTAGTATATTATGTCTGTGGTGGTAAGGTCATTTTGCTTCCTCCCACTATTTTATAATGGTGGCATGTAATGTGAAAGCATTTATGTACATATTTGAGAAGCTGATATTTCTTTTTAACCTTTTGTAATTTGGTGTTTACAAGTATTTTAGTATATTATGTCTGTGGTGGTAATTTAATTTTGCTTCCTCCTACTATTTGATAATACACTGAAGAGTTTAGACTCCTAACCTTAATATAAACTAGTGATCTAATGTATGATCTAATGTGGAGTTGATATTTTCTTTCTTTTTAATCTTTTATAATTTGTTGTTTACAAGTATTTTAGTATATTATGTCTATGGTGGTAAGGTCATTTTTCTTCCCCCCACTATTTTCTAATGGTGGCATGTAATGTGAAAGCATTTATGTACATATTTGAGAAACTAATCTTTCTTTTTAACCTTTTGTAATTTGGTGTTTACAAGTATTTTAGTATATTATGTGTTTACAAGTATTGTAGTATATTATGTCTGTGGTAGTAGTTTCATTTTTCTTCCTCTTACTATTTGGTAATTGTGACATCCTCCTCGTTACGGAAACCATTCTACTAACGGGTGAAATTTTTTTTTTTGTTTAAGGTGTGTGCGCACGTGTAGAAGTAACAAACACACTTGACTCTACGTCGCCACTCGACAACCAACATGATGCAACCACGAAAAAAGTAGAACTGACCACCCGCCCGTCCTACCCTATAATGGTTAGGACCTCCAAGACACATAAGCAACGTTCAAGCCCAGGTTCCCATCGATTTTAACCATTTAAGGTCTCAGGGCTGGTGACTGTTCTGAGGAACATGGAGGTGTCTACATCCCACCTGTCATAAGCAGACCAAGCAATGCAAGTCGTCTAGGTACAACAAATCAACAGACAACCACGACCTCTATGGAAGACGTAGGTTAGCAGGACTCCGACATCGACCAACCACTATTGAGACTCCAAGATATTAATTATAGACCAAATACTCCATAAGATTTCCATTAAACGACGAGTTACCAACCCCGTCTTAAATAAGGTACATTAATTAAATGCAATCCCCGTTTACCGAATCATAATAATTGATTTCCCTTTGATTAAAGGACCCTACATAATATGGTTCAACCCTCATATCAAAATTTCCATAACCTCGCCATAACACCACCATATCTTGGCTTTCTAGATTTCAATAATATTGCAATTACACTGGTAATAACTTTACAGTTTAATTGTTAACATCAATAATGGAACTATAATATCATTACCATGAAATGACAACCCATTTCAGATTTTAATTACCCTCACTTTGCAATAAAGGAATCTTCTTACGAAACAGTGATAACTGAACAATCAGTAAGGCAATTAACTCAGTCAATCCTGACCTCCCAAGCAAGCCCAACTTTGCATGTCTAAGTTACATAAAAACATTATGGTAAAATCTACATTCGTCTTAGTGGGTCGTTGGTACATAATGACATTATCAAGGGAAAAATTAATAAGAAGACACTTCAAGTAGTCTAAACCAACTACAAAGAGACTACAATAAAAACAACTTGCCTCATAAAATAAAAAGATTAGAGAGACTCATTGAGCATAAAATTCCTTACTAGGTTAAGATAAATACGTTGAAATCATACATGCCATACTAAGTAAAGTGTAGGTGTATGTAATTGGGGATCATTTCTAAATGGTCATTTATAATGACCTTGGAGGTTCGTAAATCACAATCTGGAATATTTAATGAGAATGGAAATCGTAATCTCTAATTAACAATCTCAGAACATTTGATTATAACAACATTAAAAGAGTTTGTTAATAACAATCTCTGATTTTTAATTGTAACAACCTTGAATAAGAGAAACTCTAGTCAAGTACCACTGGACTAAAGCATATATTACTGAATATTTAAAGAGAACAATCAGAACTCTATAGGCGATAAAATGGACAACGGAATCCTGGTTATGAACACAATTGAAGGAGGGAAAAAACATAAAGTTTCTCCAATTAAACACGAGAATGGAGGTTCATATGAGACAAGTATCAAATTTACAAGGTAAGGACAAGCGAAAGATATCAGTGGTGTCAGGGGATCAACGGTCGTGGCTTAAGGATGCAATTTAAAGCTCATAACAACTCCAGTAAAAATTTAAAAACACTATAACCAAGGCCGCCGAGTCTGTCATCAGTTTTTGTGTCAGTCCAAAATCTTGCCACCGAGCTTACCTCCAGTCACGCCCGGGATGATTGTTCCCCTATCAACCTTTAATTCCATCCGTTTCTGGAGATGCAGTCGGCGCGTCCATAAAATATTACTTAATCGCTGCCAACTCTGAAAGGGCTGTCTCCCGTTGTTTTTCACAAGAAAAGATAGATGTGGTCCACCAGTAAATGTCACTGCCAGGATTCCTTCGAGATATGGAAGGAAGAAATGAAGTGAGACGAGTGCAGAGATATAATAACCCAAATTTCAGAGATACAACGCAGAGCTTAGCAACCAGAGAAAAAAAGGAAAAAAAAGAAAAACGCAGATGTAAAAACGAAGACGCAGAGGTGAAAATGAAAAAGAAGTCATACAATCATCAGCCCATTTGCAGAGTTTAGGAGCACAAATCTGTGTGGGTATTCTCCCCATCGCCGAGAATACAAATGACAACCTAATGCAGAGTTTATGTGCGCAAATCCGCGTGGGTGTCCTTTCCATTGCCGAGAAAACAACATCAAAAATTTGCAGAGAAGGTGTAGAGTATTGTGGGTAAACTACAACGTTTTTCCATAGGAATTAGCAGAGAAATACCACATAAAGGAGTCGTTGTCCTTTGAGCACCATAAGAAGAAAAAAAACACAAAACGTAGTGAAGGATTAATGATTCTCAGAGAAAATCACGGGAAGGTGAAGTTGCTTTCTGAACACACAAAAAAAGAGAAAATGCAGACTCTAATAGTCCAACAATGTTTCCATACAGCAGGTAACGGTCCACGCAATAATAGCATACCACATCAGAATCAAAAGACGGGGAGATCTAGCATGGGACGCCTCACGCTTATCATTATCATTTTACACCCTGGTCAAGAAGTCTAGATGTCAAGAGTTTTCTGCCTTTAATCATATTAATACCAAGAGGTAACGGTCAAGATAACGCAGGGCCCTTAACTTCCTCTGGTTGTGCCCAATCTATACGATTGGGCAACCAAGGATAGGGCTAGGTGTTGGGTCAATGGAGCGAAGGTTGTACCAATATCATTTATTAAATTATGTCTGAAGAAAAATGGGAGATGCATGCCTGGCAGAAGTAGAACGTTGGGTAGGAAGCCTTCGATTAAAATAAAACACAAAACCAATAAAAGAATTATGTATAGACACACAAAGGGGGTTTTACCACTCTACCATTAACGTATCAGAAAATCGTTGAATGACATACCAAAATCTTTCATTGAAATAGCAGACATCTACTTCCATCCATAATATATTTTCATTAAAAATCGCACATAAACCTCCAGTAGTAAAACAAATTCAACATAATTTCACCGAAACTTCTATAAGTCTATCCAATTCATTTCAATCAATAGGCAAATCCAATAGTAAATCCTACACATTCTACTCTACAAATAAAAGCGCATACCTATGACCAACGACGAATGACTCGAAGACGCTATCCCGTGCTTGTGCTCCGTGCCGCCCCCGCTCGTCGACCGTCGAGACCTCACCGGTACCTCCCAGCCAATCGCTAGGGGTACTCTACTTCCCCCTTAGCCCCCTGAGCCGTAAAGGGGCCACACAAGATCCAGAAGATAAGACTAGCTTCTCAGCTCGCCTCCAAGGCTGAGCTACCACTCCAATACAGCTGAGAAATTCCCAACTCCTCACAAGTAAATAGTCAAGCCCCAATCCGACAGCGTAACATTATGCTAACTGTTCCTCCTTTCTTCCTCCAATTTCCCCTTCTTTTATAGAAATTTGAGACCTACCTACTTTCCTAAATCATTATTAATTTAAGTTTTATTGACAATCCTCTAAAAATTCTCTGCCATCCAAGTGTCACTCATCCCCCACGTTTCTCCAAAATTTATTTTCTTTAAAAATTATCAAAAGATTCAATTCCATCACCCCCTATAGTCACTCCTAAAATTACTCCTAGGGTTCCTAGATCCCCTCTCATGCTTTTAATAACTTTCCTAAAATGAAGTTGTTGATTTTAAGTAACTCCTTAACTGCTGATTCCTTTTTGCTTTTTACCCTATGTCCCCTACTTTCCCTTATTATGAGTTTCCCTATTTCTATTATTTATTCCTTCCCCCCTTTTTTTTCTTTTAAACCCAAAAATATAAATTCTCTTATAAATATTTTCATTATATTTTTGAAATCCTAACTTTTATTCCCCCCCCACCCTTTAAATAATTTTATTTCTTTTTTATAATTTAAAAACCATGGGTTTCAATTAATTTATCCCCCTCATTACTTTACCCCCCCCCCATTATTTAAGAAGACTTTAACTAACACTTAGGAGGGTTTTAGTTTACGCCCTTATGTTTATTTTTGTAGGATCTTCTCTTAGGGCTTATCAAGATTTTATCTTAGAGAT
>JZKD02S2167067.1:2007395-2019676 GCA_000966675.3 Picea glauca | reverse complement strand
ATATATATTCTAAAAAGGTGTTTTTAGGAATATTTATCTTTGAATGATTCTTTTTTGTTGTTGACAGGTCTCATTGACCATTTCTCTGGAAATGCTTCTTGTAGTTTAAATATAACCTGGTTCTTGGAATCATTGGATTGATTTCTATATTTTAAGTGGAAAGTACATCTATACCTTCGTTATACTATATGTTTCATAGTTATATAAAAGTATTTCCCCCTTGGATTAATCTCCAACACCACTCCAAATGAGCTAAGAACCAATTCATCATCATTTACATCTTCTATATTAATCAATTTTGTTTTGTTAGGATGACATTTTGTTCCTTACTTGTTGGTGCCTGTAGAACATTAAACATATGTGAATTAATATATTGTTTGAAACATGTCATATCATATTCTTAAGTATATGATTAATGAAAATTAAAAAAAAAAAAATCATATTGAATAGTATTTTTTCATTGACCTGATTCATCCCTCTGCAATTTTTCCATCAAGCTTTTACGCTATCCTACACTTACATAAAAAATAATCTTATCTAGCTTCCTCATTTTGTGGCCCTCCATGACACACACTAACAAATACATATTAGTTAAACTTACATATAGTTCAACCATATTAATTTTGTATAGAATTTACAGAGAACCCACCCTTTTTGTTTTTTGAGATGTGTCATCATTGTGTCGACTAAAACCTTTATTATTTGAAATGTTATCACTCATTTTTTTATCAATATACAACTTGTACAATTCAATTCAAAAATTATTAAATATATTTTATAAACCAATCACATAATTTTTAGCAGAAAAAATTGTAACTGATGTGCCTTTTAAATACAAAGCACCAGAACAAAACACACCGTATAGTTTAATTTCTTTCTTAAAAAATTGTGAATTAGAATAGTGTGATATCTATAGAAGACATAACAATGATTACAGTAGAAAAAAAAAACATGGCAACCAAATTAAACATTCATACAAAGGAAAATAGGAAAATTAAAAATTACATTTATTTGAGAACATTTTTTTGTTGTTTAGATGAGAAAATATCAACGATATTTTTTTATACACCATATTTTTTAAATTTAAAAAAATAAATAAAAACAATTATGGATTTATTAGTGCTCCTTAGACATAAACGCACCAGTGCGTTTCTTTCGAAATGGCGCACCGGAAAATGGGAAAACTTAAAAAAAAAAAACGTCAAATAAAAAATCGTTTAAAAAATAAAAATAAAAAATTCAGAGGGCCGACTACAGTTGGGATCTTATGAAATAAGTGGTCCCTTTGCATCACATGCCAAACACTTATATATAGAAAAACAAACCCATTAGATCTAAAATGCCTAAAACAAAAATCATTAATTCTAACGTGATAGTGGGAATTAAACCCTAGGGTGAAATTTCTCATTCACATAAGCAAAGAAAACAAGGGTTTAAGGTAAGTATTGTAACAACCTCCTATTCCGTCATGACATCAAGCCTGGAATAACAAGTGAAATTTTTTTTTGTGTGTGTGTGTGCATGTGTAGGAAGGTAATAATGACATTATACTTAACATTGCAACACGACAACGAACACAACACAAGCAACTCACATAATAACAACATAATGACCAAGCATAAAAGCACATCAAGCACCTGGAAGCAACGTACGGATTTCAACCGATGAAGAATAAGAATGACTACCCACCCATCCTACCCTGCAATAGTTAGGACCTCCAGGACACATAAGCAACACTCAAGCCTAGGTTCCCATCGATTTTGACCATTTAAGGTCTTAGGGCTTGCGACTGTTCACACGGCCAATTTATTAACTACATCACTCATAGACAATGCAAGTCATGGAGTTGGGGAAACTACCCATATCTTGTGGTGAAAAAATTAAGCACTATTCCGAATAGAATTGTGCAAGTCAACAACTTATCAATAAAATAATTGTCATGCAAAATTTTATATAAGGACCAACTAAAAGATGATAAGGGTGGTTTTATTTCTACTATAATTCTTGGTCAACCTATTCATTTAATAAATAAAACTATATTTTCATGAGGGTGTTCATGCTACTAATCCTTATCACCTAAATGGACAATTCTATAATAATCCACCTCTCCGTCCAACTAGCTATTTACTGGAATAATCACATTAACAATCTTAAAGTATTTTTCACTTGCTAGAGAATAAGGTAATTCCTAGGTTTAGTGTAAATCAATTCATTTTTCTTTATATTGGTACTTAGCATTTATGGACCCACTACTGCAAGTAAACAACACTCTTACTTGTGAGAAAAGTGAATGTAAGAAAAACTTAAAAGTACACAACACTCATATTGTGTAATTAAATATTGACTTCCGAGTAGTAAATTTAAAGACTAAAATAAACTGCAATATGACCTTTCTGAACCAGCAGACTCCTTCTTAGATCTATGGATTGGAAAGGAGACGTCATATAGGAATTCAACCAAAATACAGTCACAAAAATAAAAGATCCTTCAAGAAGTAACTGGATATTATACCAACAAATATTTCTTCAGAAATTGAATGAAAATCATGATATGCTACTGATAAATTATATATGTCCAAAATGACAGGTAAATGTTAAGACTGAAATCTGAGATTCTCACCGCATTATGTATGCAGATAGAGATAGATCTCGGTAAAATTTTAGGCAAACGAAGTTCAAATTCACTGTCCCACGCAAATATCATTAACGCTATTAGAGATAGAAGAATGCTCGTTAAAATAAGGGAAAAACACTGTAAAATAAAAAGGGATTCAATGCAGTTACCCCAACCCGAATCCAGGCATGAATTAATATTCCACTCACGCTCGATTAGAGGATGGATCCATTTCCTAACTAGGAAGGTTAGCGCTAACATCTAGAGGATTATAACTCGTTTAGCACAACTCGTAAAAATCAAGGAATGCACGCTTACAATACAGTGACAATCAAATTGGGACTGGGACAACACGCAACAATGAAGGTCGCCACCATGCACATTGGCTCACGAACAACAATGTAAATTGTTGGCCTGGAACTCACACTGTCTACCACCGATCACAGTGCATGAGAAATGTTGGATAGAGGGGGGCACGGGTTGAGATTTAACACTGGGCGTTTTTTTTTTTCTTTTCCTTGTTGTAAAGGATTTTCCATACACAAAAACAAAATATTGAGCAAGTATTAAGGAATAACTATTCGCTACAACAGGAACAACGTCAGAAGACAGGTGAGAGAGTCTCGAACTCTCGACCTCAGGATTACTCAACATTTAGCTATGAGACCTACACGCTAACCAACTGCGCCACCACCACCCCTAATCAATTGTGATCCAGGCATCAATGTTGAGTTTTGGTCATGAGAAGGGCACTGAGTAAGTCACCATGATTTAAGGTAAATTGTAACCAGAACAAATCCTAAAGCATGAAATCTCAGATCAATCGTCGTAATTTCTATCGAATGCAGAGGAAATCACTGACTAAGAAATAACACAGAATGCTTATCCAAATCAGTGTATCCCCAAAATAAGAACACAGACCTAGAATATTTAATTGTTTTCCATTTTCTGGTTGCCAATATAAAATGCATTCAAGAAATCAATATGTCTGTCCAATGCAAGAATACCAAATGGAAAAATGCAGACATGAGATTAAATAATTTTTCTAGCCAAAATACCCATCCAACGTAGACAATAGTGAGAGAGCACAAGGACCCAATGTAAAAGGTCATGGAATGGTTGTAGGGATAACCAACACTACGCTAGAATTCCATGCATAGAGACACTTTTTGCTATAAGGCGCAAACAACAATCCACCAAGGACAATCACAGAGGTAGATGGCTAACGAGATTGTCCTTCACTCATCATCCTCGCACAGAAAAGAAGGGCTTTGAGATCCATAGGTCTTTTAACGCTAAGGCAACGACTGTAGATCAGGCTTCTGGCTGACTACTCAAGCGAGGACTGGTGAGCTAGGGATGAAGGCTAAACCACCACGAAGGTCACAAACAACACAGCAAGGTGGTCACGACATGCAGTAAAATGAAGGTAATGGGAAATCAATCAACCAATCAATCAGCTAGGCTATAAAAATTTCAGTCATGAAACTAGACAACCAGTTTACCTACCTAGTAAACATGCAGATCCAAATCATAAATCCTACAACAATCTACCATTCAAACTAAGAAATCGTACCATTTCTTGTTCGCCTGCTCCAAGTGTCGTCCGTGCACTCCGTGAAACTCCCACTCGCTGACTATCGAGACTTCACCGGTACCTCCCAGCCAACACTAGGGGTACTCTTCTTCCCCCTTAGCTCCCCGAGCCGCAAAAGGGCCACACACTCCTGTCCAGAGATTTAGACTAGCTCCCATCTCACCTCACAAGGTCGAGCTACCACTCCTTAGTAAGTTGGGTATCCCAACTCCCATAAGTTAAGTCATTCAAGTGAATATTTTTGCAGCGTAATATTACGCAAACAGAAGATGATCCTTCATCCTTCTCATTACTTCATTTTATAGAGTTTTGGACTTCCTTTCTTTCCTAAAATCTCATTTAATTAAAGTTTTAAACATAAATTCCCAAAATTCTTCTCTTTACAAGTGTCACCCATCCCCTTCATTCCTCCATTATTTAATTTCTTTAATTAATTAATTATCTTATTTCCCTCACCCACCTAGAGTTACTCCTAGGTGTCCCTAAATTCCCTTACAGGTTTTAAACGCTTTCCCTATTATGAAATTACTAATTTAGTTTAAAATTAGAAAGCTCTTAAATGGTAGATTCTTTACTAAGTTGACTTTCCTCTTTTTCCCTTCAGTTCCCCATTTCCCCTTTTTATGTTACCTATTTTCCTTAGTTTCCTAATTTTTTTGATTCTCCCTCTTTCCCCTTTTTACTTAGAACTCAAAAATGCAGGTTTGAAAATTAACCCTTTTTCCCTTGTCTTATTTAATTAGTACATTTTAATTTATTAAGTTAATAAAACAATTAATTCCCTTTTTAAATTTTAATCCAACATAAAAAAAATTGAAACAATTCATTTCTTACTCCCTTCATGTTACAAAATTTAACGAAGATCATAATTGTTATTCATGTGGATTTATTTTTATTATCATTATTATTATTATTAATTTTTTTTTGAGAGATAAAATTTTACCACTAGCATAGTTTAGACTTAGGCTTTAAATTTTGTACTGGGTGACATTTAATTAGGGAAATTGTTTTAAAAATTACTTAACATGTTATTCGTCTTAAGGCCATTTAGGTTCATAACTCTATCATCAACAACACGACCTGCCCTTCAGGACGTAGTAGGTGCTCCAAGGGTGACACTCGCCTCATCTATTCCCTTGCGTGATGTGCCCTTCAGGACGCACCACGTGCTCCAAGGGTGCCACTCGCCTCTTGACTAACTTGATAGACATCAATAACCCCTGGAGTCAATACTCCACTAGGTGAAATTGTCGGAGACTAAAGGTCTCTAAGGGATAAGGCCCCCGCCTTATTGCGTGCCCCTTAGAATCATCGTGAGCAACTGTCGCAGTCTTCCTTCATGGCATCGTGGGTCCTCTCAAACAAGGTAATCGTTAACTTACAATTTGAGCCACGGTGAGAGTGCTAGTAGGTTGTGGTAGGGTTGTTGTCCACACCTCTCCCTCAACATCTCTGGTAGTTGTGTGTGACCCCTTTACTCCATATGTGAGTCTAGTTGGCAAGCTATCATCAACCTACATCATCAACAAATCATGTCAGAGCATATCCATATCATATCATCCAATCAGATGCATTAATATCACAGTAAAACAATCAAACCCTAATGGCACACTCCCTGACTTTATCCAGAGTCCAAGGGGTTCCAATGATTCCTTTGCATCCTCGAGGTCCAAAACCCTACACACTGAATAAAACCAAGTCAATACCACCTATCTATGTCAATGTAGTAAAACAACATATCATCAACCCATAATGCCTCATAATAAAAATCAAAGTTTTAATAGCATAATATTTTGGATCACTTGCGAGCAAGTGTCCTCAAAGAATAATTTTACTCAGTGTGCCAAAGCGGGATGTTACATACACCCCCTATTGGTCTAAACTTCGTCCTAAAGTTTCACAGTATAAATGCCAAAATAAAGTGTATCACAGTATCATATGTCTATATATCAAACAAAAATGGAAATTGTTGGCGCATATCATATGTGTCCTCCCAGGTCACCGAGTGTGGACTATAATTGTCCCATTGGACCTTGACCTCATCTACCGTTTGAAGTCTTAGTTGTCGATCGTGATGATCCAAGATGAGTAATGGATCAGTTGTGAGCACCCCCTTGTCCAAAACCTACAAGGAACTCATGTCAATAACATCTGTAGGATCACTAATATAATGTCTCAAAACAGATACATGAAAAACATCGTGCATACACCTCAAAGAATCAGGAAAGGCTAGTCGATAGGCCATGGGCCCCTTTCTCTCCACAATATTTAAAGGTCCCATGAATCTAGGAGAGATTTTATCTCCCTTACCAAACTTGATTGAACTCTTATGATGTTTAACTGGCAAGAAGACTTGATCGTCGACCTCGTAATTAAGGTCAACACAGTGCGCATCGACATAACTCTTCTGTCGATCCTGTGCTTCTTTAATCCTTTGTCTTATTTTTTGCAGTTGCTATTCCATTTCTTGTATCACTTCTATTCCCACCAAGACCCTATCCTCAAGCCGATCCCAACTCAAAGGCATCCAACATGGTCACCCATAAAGAAACTCAAAATGCGCCATCTTAATGGTGCTCTGGTAACTGTTGTTATAAGCGAAATCCAATAGTGGAAAGAATTCTACCCAACGCTTTTGTTGGTCCATCACGTACATGTGCAACATGTCCTCCAAGGTTTGGTTCATTCGTTCAGTCTATCCGTCAGTCTCCAGGTGATATGAAGTACTAAAGTTAAGTCATGTTCCCAAGGCCTCTTGGGAACTCATCCAAAATCATCCAGTAAACATCGATCCTCAATCAGATATAATCCACTTAGGCACGCCATGTAGCCTCACAATATCACTGATGAAAACTTTAGCTATGTCAAGTGCTTGGTACATCATACGCATAGGAATAAAGTGAGAACTCTTCATCAGAGTGTCTACTACTACGAAAATTGAGTCATGTCTCCTTGTCGTCAGTGGTAATCAACAATAAATTCCATCGAAATAAACTCCCATTTCGATTCTGAAATAGTATGTGGTTGTAGTAATCTTGTTGGGTGTCTATGTTCAGCCTTTACCTGCTGACATTCTAGACATTCGGCTACATAGTTGACTATGTCGACCTTCATTCCCTTCCAGAAAAATAAGGGTTTAAGGTCTGCCCTCATCTTCGTGACTCACAGGTGAGCCATGTAAACTTCTCTATGAGCCTCTCTTAGGATCAACATCATCAACTCGTCGTTTGGAGGTATGTAGATTCGACTTTTAAACCTCAATAAACCATTGTTATCAAATGAAAATCCCTCAAATCATGGTACCATCATTGTGTTTTGTCTGATAAAACCCTCGACCTCTTTGTACCAATCATCATTATGCTGTAAAGTTAAAATATTTTCATGTGGATTCGTCTGAAGAGGCAGCATCGAAAAGATGTGCGGTCTTCAGCTTAATGCATCTGCCACTCGGTTCACTATCCATTTTATGTAAGTAATCTCGAAATCATACTTGCTAAGCAATTCCGACCAACACCATTGTCGTGCGTTCAGGCCGCTTTGCATAAATATGTGTTGTAGTCCACAATGGTCAGTCTTTAGTTCAAATTTTCATCCAACAAGGTAGTGTCTCCAAATATTCAAGGCATATACGATGGCTAACAACTCCAAATCATGCGTCACGTAGTTCTCCTCATACCTTCTCAGTTTCCTTGAAATGTAAGTGATCACTCGTCCGTCTTGCATCAAGAATCCACCTAAGCCTTCCTTGGATGCATTAGTGCATACCAAGAAGTCCGCATCCATGTCAGGGACCTTTAGTATCGGTGTTGTTTTCAACAAATCCTTGAGCCTCCGAAATGCTTCTTATCATTTCTCAGTCCAAATAAACTTCTTGTTTTTCTTCTGCAATTTCGTGATCGGATTTGCTATCTTCAAAAACCCTTCTATGAAACGTTGATAGTATCCTGCTAAACCCATGAAGCTACGCACTTCTAGGACATTCGTCACCGCAGGACATTCCATGATAGCCTCAACCTATGATCGATCCATGGTGATGCCTTCACCAGAGATGACATCCCTAAGTAGTGAATCTTCGATTGATAAAATGTGCATTTGGATAACTTCCCATACAATTTGTTATCTCTCAGACATTGCAGCACCAAGCGCAAGTTCTCATCATGATCCTCCGTTGTCCGAGAGTAAATCAAAATATCATCAATGAATACTTGGACGAACTTGTACAAGTACTCACGGAACACCCCATTCATCAAACTCATAAATACCCCTGGGGCGTTTGCAGTCCAAATGGTAAAACAGTAAACTTGTAATGTCCAAATCTCATATTAAAGATGGTATTAGGGACATCATCCTCATTGATCTGTAACTGGTGATATCTTGATCACAAGTCGATCTTTGAGAACAATGTCGCACCGTTCATTTGATCAAACAGATCATCAATCCTTGACAAGGGATACTGATTTTTTATCGTTGCCTTGTTCAATTGATGGTAGCCAATGCAGATCCTCCATGACCCATCCTTCATTCGTATGAAAATAACAGGTACACCCCACAGTGACAAACTAGGACGTATCAGTCCTAGGTCCAGAGACTCCTTCAGTTGCATTTTCAACTCTTGTAACTCTGGGATCGACATCCGATAAGGTGTTCTTGCTATCGGTTCAATCCCCAGTTTTAGGTCTATGGTAAACTCAATTCCCTCTCCGGTGGCATCCCAGGTAACTCCTCCGAAAATACATCCACAAATTCTCTCACCAACGGAAGTTGTTCTAGACCTTCTGCTACTCCCTTCTTATTTAATGCAAGGATCGCATAAATCTTGCACCCCTTACACATGCTCTTCCGAAGTTGCAAGGAAGAGATGAACCTCAGGGAAACTCCCTGGTCCTAGACTACAATCACATGTGTTTGTCCCTTATCTTCGACCAAGCTCAACCATTTCTTCTTACAGTTGAGTATTGCCTCATGCGATTCCAACCAGTCCATACCAATCACGACGTCATAAGATCCTAAGATCATAACATATAGGTTGGCCCTAGTGACAAACTCTCCTAGTTTAAGGATACATCCCGTAACCTTTCCTCCAACCTTTTGTTTGGCTCCCGAAGCCATCTCCTTGAATCTAAACTCATCATGTTCAACTTCCTTTACCTTAATCCTTTTTAGCGCTGCACCAGAAATAAAACCCTCGGTAGCATCAGGATCTATCAAAATACTAAGGGTCTAGTCAGCAACGGTACTTGTCGTCTCAAGAACAATCGACTTGTGCTCTACCTAGTGGTTATTCATTGTTGCATGAATCCAATGGGCCTTTCCCATATCTCCCACGGTCATGGGTCCAGCCGATCCGGACACTCTATTCCTCTCCACAGGGCAGTCATGTTGGTAGTGTGTCTCCCCACACATCCAACACCCATCCTTCAGCCCAGTAGTCCTGGTACCCGAAGTAGAAGATGACATCGGCCTGGAATCCTGTTCTGTTCTTCTAAACAGGCCTAAAATGTTGTTGTTGTGTTCGACGCTACTGCTGATGTTGTGGTCCCCGATAAGGTGTCCATGTGTAGTGAAAGTGGATCCCCTCTCGAAGCCATGATATCCCGGCATATGTCTGGCTGGTGTCTGATGTTGCTGTGCTCCAGATGGCACTTGTCCTATTGTTTTGGCTGGAGTCTGGGTCTGACCTCTGCGGATAAGCTCCTCCTCTATTATGAGGGCCTTCTGGACAACATCATGCAAGGTTTGAGGCATCACAATCCTGACCTTTGAACATATGCTTTCGTTAAGGCCGAACATGAACCTTTTGACCTTAAGTTTCTCAGTGTTAAGGTGTGGAGCATACTAGAGTAGCTCCATAAAATGGGCCTCATACTCGGGCACCGTATGAGGCCCATTTTATGGAGCTACTCTAGTATGNCCTTAAGTTTCTCAGTGTTAAGGTGTGGAGCATACTAGAGTAGCTCCATAAAATGGGCCTCATACTCGGGCACCGTATGACCTCCCTATCATAAGGCATTGAACTCATTGAGTTGACTCTCAATGAATTCCTCTGAAAGGTACCTCTCTCGGAACTGTTCCTCGAACAGCTTCCATGACACGTCTTCGACAGCCATGTTCAGCTGCGGTAGGAACATCTTCCACCATACAACAACACTCCCCTTCGGTTTCAAGACCACCATGAAGACCTTCATGTTGGAGGTATAATCTTGAAGTGTGAAGCACATCACCATGTTCTCCAACCATGCCTCGACGGTTGTGCCATATGGGGCACCAAAGAACTCGGGAAATTTGACCTTCTCAAGTTCACGGTGAATGCTACCAGTACCGACCGGAGCACGGTGGAACCTTAGCAGTTGCCATTTCCCTGGCCTCATCTCTGTCCAAATGGCTAATCAGTGCCTCAGACATGCACTGAAAATATCTCATCATTTTGACCACATCACCAATGGATATCTGCTCTTGTCCGAGAACTTGCTCATCTCCCTAGGGGTTAGATCCCTCAGGCATAGATACTACTGGAGGCATCATGCCTCCTCTCCTAGCACCCCATTGTCTGCCTCCATGGCACCCTCTAACCATGATTACCTACATGCATACAAGTCAACTCAATTAGTACATTATAATCAAATCATATCAACGAAAGTCGTAGCGATCCCAAGTCATGGGTTGAACTGGCACTGATATCATATGTAACAACCTCACATTCCATCACGACATCAAGCCTGGAATAACAAGTGCAATTTTAATTTTTTTTGTGTGTGTGCATGTGTAGGAAGGTAATAATGAAATTATACTTAACATCGCAACACGATGATGAACAAAACACAAGCAACTTACATAATAACAACATAAAAACCAAGCATAAAAGAACATCAAGCACCTAGAACCAATGTACGACTTTCAACCGACGAAGAATAAGAATGACTACCCGCCCGTCCTACCCTACAATGGTTAGGACCTCCAGGACACATAAGCAATGCTCAAGCCTAGGTTCCCATCGATTTTGACCATTTAAGGTCTCAGGGGTGGCGACTGTTGTGAGGAACAAGGAGGTGTCTACATCCCACCCACACAATCAATCCAAGAAATTAGCTAATCTACAACATCAACAATCCTCCATTTTTTCATTCTATTTTTCATAGCACAAGAAATAAATAACCAACAACCATTCATTACATTGATGCTTTACGGTGATCAAGAAGTAAAATCTAAACATTATGCATTACATCATTCAATACCTTAAATTTTCATGCCATAAGAAATAAACTAATTTTAAACCATCACTCAAGAACAAAATTAAACAATCAGAATCTAAATATCTAAATCCATCCTCTATTACATACAATTTAGTGCACACAAGACTCAACTCAACGGGTCTTAATTCCATTATGGAGTTTTGTGCGAGCAACATGTCTCGTTTATATTAACTATTCGACACACATGAGATCTCTAACCACTATTAGCTTCATGAATTGTTAATCAGTGCACACGGCCAATTTATTAACTACATCACTCATAGACAATGCAAGTCATGGCACTGGGGAAACTACCCATATTTTGTGGCGAAAAATTTAAGCACTATTCCGAACAGAATTGTGCAAGTCAACAACTTATCAATAACATAATTGTCATGCAAAATTTTATATAAGGACCAACTAAAAGATGATAAGGGTGGTTGTATTTCTACTATAATTCTTGGTCAACCTATTCATTTAATAAATAAAACTATATTTTCATGAGGGTGTTCATGCTACTAATCCTTATCACCTAAATGGACAATTCTATAATAATCCACCTCTCTGTCCAACTAGCTATTTACTGGAATAATCACATTAACAATCTTAAAGTATTTTTCACTTGCTAGAGAATAAGGTAATTCTTAGGTTTAGTGTAAATCAATTCATTTTTCTTTATATTGGTACTTAGCATGATCCTGATTATTTTCGGCATGAAATGAGAGCAGAGATATAATAAATAAATGCACAGAGATATCGTGTATATCCAGTAATATAACATAAATATATCAGAGATGCAACCATAAACACAGAGATACAGTAATACATGATTTCTATTAATG
>JZKD02S2167067.1:1986041-1998385 GCA_000966675.3 Picea glauca | reverse complement strand
TTATAAGTGCACCAAGATGATTTTAAAGTTATTTGAACTTTTATTTTCACATAAATAATATATTCATCTCAAATTATCTTTTAGGATGAATTCACATGACTTACAATACTTCAATATACATTTTTCATTTTATGTCGTCTTATTCTTAAAAAATGGTTTCAAAACTATATTCAAACTCAAATTGTGGTATGGTCCTCAAAATTTATTTTAAATATCTATAGAAACATTTATTGCTAATTTTGTTGAAATGCAGGGAGAAAACCTTATTATATGATCAAATGGTCAATTCTTCAAATTCTGTGCCATTCCATATTGCTCAAAGTCCATCATGGATTTTTCCCATTCCATCTCCAGTAAGTTTAACTTGTTTTATTTATGTTTCGATTATCTGATTAAATTGTTTTTTATCCATGTTATTCTGAATAAATATGTATCCAAATTTGTAGTATCGTAATTCATAATTGAGTTCAGATGTAAAAATTATTCAACCCTTCTAGCAACAGGTTCATGACAACCTTCCATAAACCAAGTAGAGAAACTTCTCCAACAAGTCATGCAACTCACCAAGATTCACATTCAGAAAATGCTTTCCCCTCTTCCTCGGGAACTCAACACAATGGAGACCATTTCTTCCTAAGGGGGGAGGACTCATATATGTGGATATTGGTGTAAACCCACCTGCTCCAAATTCCAACTGGCTCATCTTAACAATTTCCAGTTCAACACGTTTCGTTGTAATAGAGACATTTCTTTGTAATTGTGAGTTCTCCACTTTTGGGGCTATCTTGAAGCCCTACACAACATCGAGGTGGATAATATTTGCCTCCCATATATTCCAACTGGCTTATTTTGGAAGTTTTCCTGTCAATACATCTTTTTGTACTTCCATGGTTTTTTTGGGGCCCTAAACAATGTTTTCTTGTCTTGCCACAGTCAAACTAAGGACAAGCTGACATTTTGATAGCATAATGCACAGGTCTCAGAAAAACTTTTCCAACGGGCCATCACATGCTATTCTGTCTTCTCCCACCATCCTCCTTCTATATCTCACTTCCTTTTTATATTTTCTTTATGTTCCATGGGAGCCCCAATCCCAGTCCTATAAAAAAACACATTTAAATTTCAAGGCTTTGTAACTAACTATATATGTTTCAGAAATCCCAAGAGAACTAGATCATTTATTACTTTATTTTATAACTCTGAGTTTTGAGTATAAAGTTTTGACATTGATCTATCATTATCTTTATTTGATCTCCCCATCTGTTCACTCTATTAAAGTTCTCTTATGCATGTACACCATCTTCTTTTATTTTATGTGATAAAAAATGTTTAGTTTAACTATGATGGATGTGAGGAATTTTTTTTTACCTTTTTTAAGTATATGAAGTGTGAGTTTCCTGGTCATTTCTAAGGGACTCTCTTTTTAAAGGAGAAAACAAATTTTTTTCTTTATTGTTACCTTTTTCTTGCAATCTTTATATTTCTTTGATTATCACGACATAATTCCTCAAAGTCCTATATACTAAAAAAAATCCTAGAGTTCCAAGAAAATCTTAAAACAAAGAGGAGTGCCACCTCTATAAAAATGAAGGGGGATTTGTGCTAGAATATAATGGATCTGCTCATTTTACCATTGAGAATATGTCTATTGTCACCCAAACATAGGCTGAAGCCACCCTCCGAGCACCTTAACCTTGACAGAGAATCACTCTGGAAGAAAACCCTAGGCTAGATAGCCAAACAAAGGGTAGCATACATTTCCCCAAGGATAGCGCACCAACAAGAGCTGATCAGATAGTCCAAACCCTATACAAGAGATAGTCCAAGCCAAATGTGATATGTTAGCTGCAACAGCTGCAATGGCAACTCTCCTCCAAACCTGTGCACAAAACTGGGCATTGCAATGCGCACAAGTGCTACTCTACAATTCTGAAACTGCCTGCTAGAATGAAGACTGGCCTCCTATATTTATAGTTATACTTGGCTAACTACCTGGTTTGAATTCTGATTCTAGATATTTTTTTGTTCAATATATATTATTTCTTCTAGCCGACTTCTTCTCTTGGAGGCTAATCACCTAATACAAATTATCTTCTTGAGCCGACAAGTCTTCTACGGTTATTCTCCAACTCATTAGGGTTTCTTCTTACTTCCCAGAGTATTCTATTCCCGTTAGGTTTACATGTGGAGGTAAATACCTCCCACATATACCATAATATAAACACTCCCTCCTATCTAGGGAGGTATTACAGGTAATGGTATTGAGCACAAAACATACCATTCTCCCTGTAGCATCAACATAGTCATCTAGACTATCTCATGACTAGATCACGAGCACCATCATTACCATCAGTGTCATCGGCTGCATCATCTCTTGAAACCATACTCTATCTGAGTAATTAGATATGATGCTCACTCTAGAGAGTGACACAAGAGCCATTCTTCTAATCTAGAAGAATAAATGTTCTGAACCATTTTCTATATGGGAAATATCTATTCATTGATTATCCATCTAGCCGATAATCATTTTAAGCACTGCTGATAGTATTAAAGGAAATCAGAACAATATCATTCAATAGAACACAACTGTGCCTATCCATAGTAGTGCAAAAATACAATCCATTGGTACACTACCACACCAAGTAGCACACAAGTACTTGATCAGTAACGTATAGTCACAAACAGTGGAGCACATCAACCACAATAGTATACATCTATTGTCATACAATATTCATAACAATCATACGATATCAACCTGCATAGAAACAATGTTATGATATAGACTGAATCATCTAAGCCATTTTTCCACTCACATCTGTGAGATCTCGGAAGAGAATCTACCCTAAAAAAGTAAGACATCAATGATGAGCTATTTGGACTATTCTTCTCAAGCAAGGAAGAATAACTGTCATGATTTCTGAGCCTGGACCATTCCCCACCCTGGGCCATTCCTTTGACACTAAACAAAGTGTAACCTAGAGAGACTCAATCTGCCCTAAGGAATTCATGTCCCTGATTGTTGAGCCTGAACCATTCCCCACCCTGGGCCATTCCTCCAACACTAAACAAAGTGCAACCTGGAGAGAATGAATACACCCTAAGGAATGACTGTTTGAACCATTTCCCCTGTTAACCACAAGAGGAAAATATTGTCCTATACCAACCTCCAAAACAGACCATTCCTCGTGTTAACCACAATGAGAAATCATTGTCTGGTGAGGCAGGTCAGTCTTCTTGAGTAACCCTCAAGAAGAGAGACTTCCTTAGACCACTCTCCATGTTAACCACAATGATAAGTCATTGTCTATGGTACATCAGAAATCTGGACCATTTTTCGAACTGGAAAATGTCTGTCCATAAAAAATCTCAATCCACTTTCTGAACTGGAAAGAATCTGCTCATCCTAGACCATTTTTCGAACTGAAAAATGATTGTCCATCAATTAATAATACATCAGTGCTCCCTCCCAACCTGAGAGTCATATCTTCCTTTTTCAATAAGGAATTTGTCTCCATGAGCTCCATCTTGAGTACGCAAACTCTTTCATCTTGGATAGAAGCTTTACCAAAATGTATGGTTATATGTTCATCTATGGAGATATGTGTTGGAGAACCACTTTTCTCCTTCCTCGACTTTATCACGGATAATGTAATACTTGATTTCAAATGTACTCTGATTTGAAACACTGATTTTATTTGAAGGATTCATGTAGCTCTGATCGATAAAGTATATCATTGTTGGAAAATTGGGACATATCCATGTGGCACTTCTTTTCTCATCATGAGATTTGATCTTCTATGTAACCATATTGATACAATATCTCTGTTATAGAATATCTTCACCTTGTTTTTGTTTTGCGCTGGAGGTTCTCCACCAAGTTATCTTCTTCCATCTGCATATAAGGGTCTCTTTATGGTATGCTTTCAAAGTCTTGATGTTTTCCTTCATACTCTTTCTATTCAATTTCTCTGGAGAACAGTCTTTGCATTTATCTAATGTAGAACTCCAACTCATGGATGTTGCAGATATAATGACTCATGCAGAGATATGTTTGGTTTACTGGAACAAGTAATCATCATAGTCTTCTCCCTTTGTCTGGGATAACCTGTAGTTCTAGATATCGCAATGCTTTCATTCATGAGTCTTCCATACATTGTTCTTCATCACAACTTTCAGTTCCTCTGCTTGATTTCTCTTATTGAGTTCATATCAGGTTGATAATCTTGTGGTTATTAATACAGTGACTGGTTGTTCTAGATTTTCTTTCTTTCTTGGAATCTTCATGTTCTTCCTGATGTTTTTCTTTAGGTCTTGGGTCCATGGAGTTTCTTATAGATTCCATGCCCTAAAGATTCCACTTTTTCCTTTCATTATAGAATCATGGATGTGGATGGACATCCAGGGATACTAAAAGGCTTCTCTTTGAAGAAGACTTCTTTTGAGGTTGAACTGAACACATACTATCTTTCATGGCTGCTACCATGGATATATACTTCATCATCTTCAGTGGATCATAATATTAGCTGCCTCCTAATACTTGCTTCATGCATGCTCTTCTTTTGGTAATATATAATCGGATCCCTCCATCTAGGAGAGTCCATGCTTCTGTTTGCATCCTCATTTTCTTTTGCAATATATAATTGGCTTCCTTCGTCTAACAGAGTCCATGGTTCTGTCTTGTTGTCTTCTTCAGAAACGTCATAAGTCTTTCTCCAATTTCCTCTTGATTGCCGACTTCTTTCTGTCTTTGCTTCTTCTAAGTCTCTTCATGATTGATTCTGATTTCGGCTTATCTTGTAATGGATTCCACATGATTTGTTTGTTGTATTTCATCTTTTCATGTGTATTATCTAACTTGTATAATGATAGAAATCCTTATCTTGTTGTTCTTCCATAGGTTTAGTTCTTCTTCGAACACATTATCTTCAAGAGATAGATATACAATATATGTACAGAGACGATGCAAATAAGATATGTTCAAGAACTAAGAAGAGTATTGTTACCTTTAGAAGAAGAAGTATCTTTCATCCTGCTTAGTCTTGTTTGTAGGTTCCTTTTCTTCCGCAATTGATGCTTCATGTTTCTCCTTCCTTTTCTTTAGTTCAGGACAATGGTTCTTGTGGTGACCATACTTTCAATAGTTGAAGCATTGTGTTTCTGAAATATCTTTCTCTTGATTTGGCTTCCTCCTTGAACCAAACTTTCTTTTGTTCCTGAAATCCGAAATCCTTGAACCTTGCTGTGAAGTCTTGATCATCGTACTTATTTTGGGGTTTCTCTTTTGCATTTATCCTTGATTCTTCTTGAGCACAACAAGTCAAATATCAGATACTCCTTCCTTGTGTTCATGCTTGCGGAAAATGCATCCCACGTCTTGGGAAGACCATTGAGTACTATGTTCACTAATTCCTTCTCTTAAATGATCTCTTCAATAGCTTGTAGTTGATCTCTTAACTGAGAGATTCTCACAAAGTATGATGTTATGCTGTCATCATCATTCATCTTCATGTCATGGAGCTCATTCTTCAGACTCATTATTTGTCCAACGTTTCTGACTGAGAAGAGGTTTGTTAGGGCATCGTACATCTTCTTCGATGAGTCAGGATGGGAGATGTAGGGTATCAAGTGGTCTTTTATAGATTCCACTATGATACTCATAGCATTGATGTCACCATCTTTGAACTTCTCCATAACTGCAACGTTCTGCGGTTCCTTATCTTTTCCTTATTCAAACTCTGGTTTCATGATATCCAACGCTTTATTCTTGGCAAGGATGAGATCAATCCTTGACTTCCATGCTCTGAAGTTAGAATCTCCATCTAACTTTTTTCTAACTTCATGGAGTAACTCATGGTTGTTTTGACTTGATTAACCCTAAATTTGACCAGAAATTCAAACTTGAAATCTTGGCTTGCTAAGAGTATCAGGAGATGTGCTAGGCTAGGGCACATTTATCTATCTAGAAATTAGGTCAATCCCTTCACTTAAAGTGCATGAACGAGAGGATTAGGGTTACTGCAACTGCACCTGCTAGTAACCCTAGTGGAAGTTCTATGGTGACTGTTCATGTCAGAAACCCTAGCAATAGTTCTTTAATGATCTTAATATCCTTACGGCTATCTTTCCTTCCAGCGGTTAGACTTAATGAAGGAGGTGTGGGCCCATAATCTGTTAGAATATAATGAATGTGCTCATTTTACCATTGACAATATCTCTATTGTCACCCAACCATAGGTCAAACCCACCCTCCGAGCACCTTACCCTTGACAGAGAATCACTCTGGAAGAAAACCCTAGGCTAGATAGCCAAACAAAGGGTAGCGTACCTTTCCTTAAGGATAGCGCACCAAAAAGAGTTGATCAGATAGTCCAAACCCTAGCCAAGAGATGGTCCAAGCCAAACGTGATCTGCTAGATGCAACAGCTGCAATGGATTCTCTCCTCCA
This sequence comes from Picea glauca, assembly GCA_000966675.3. Classification (NCBI taxonomy): domain Eukaryota; kingdom Viridiplantae; phylum Streptophyta; class Pinopsida; order Pinales; family Pinaceae; genus Picea; species Picea glauca. The sequence continues at coordinate 1,991,940 of JZKD02S2167067.1, read as the reverse complement.
AACCTGCACACAAAATTGGGCATTGTAGTGCGCACATGTGCTACTCTGTAATTCTGAAATTGCCTGCCAGAATGAAGACTAGCCTTCTATGTTTATAGTAATTCTGGCTAACTACCTGGGCCGACTTCTAATTCTGGGTATCTGTCTGTTTAGTATATATTATTTCTTCTGGCCGACTTCTTCTCTTGGAGGCTAATAACCTAATACAAATTATCTTCTTGAGTCGACAAGTCTTCTAGGTTTATTAGCCAACTCTTAGGGTTTCTTCTTGCTTCCCGGAGTATTCTATTCTCGTCAGGTTTACACATGGAGGTAAATACCTCCCACAGTTACCATAATATCAACAATTTGTATCCCCATGAGGTTGTTTTTTCGGTCATGACGAATTCAAGCATCAACAATGTCCTAGATAATAACGGTATGGTTGCAGTTATACTCCTAAGAGTTGCATCTATTGTTACATTTATTGTTTTGTTGAGATTCCAAAAGAGAGAAACACTATAATTTACTAAGAATGAGAGTGCATGATTTGTGTAGACATTAATTATTAGTTGTATTGGCCAACTTAGTGAGAGATAGATCCATGTCACTATGAGAAGGACAATGACTACACTAAGTGAGGTTGGATGTTGAGTGGTATGTTCTTTGGTTGGACCATAATATTCCCTTGTTTATTATTGAGAGAAGAGGGGTGAGGTATGGAAAACACCATAGAGATATGCATGGAAGTGATTGAAGAGAATATCTAGGGAATGGGTTTAAACTAGAGTATATAGGGTAGGTGTAGACATAAGGATGGTTTTACAACCAAATAATAGGCCCTACTATATCATAGGGAGTTGGGGAGAATGTAGTGATAGTGAGGGTGTCTTAGGATGAGGACTAAGAGAAAGGGATTGCGAGGTAAATGGTATTGCAATAACAATAGAAGAAATAATATTTATGATTGGGAGACACTTACGACGATTGAGTTGTTACATCAAGTCATGGGAAGTGAGTTTTTTTTTATTCCCATTGTCAAGTATAATAGTGGCTAGCTAGTCTTTAATCTATTAATTATGAGAGAAAAGGAATTTGGAATACTAAATAGTATTTTCTGGAGTTAGGATATGGAGACATGGGTTTTTTATGCTAGGGTTTGTGTGGGTTTCATACAAGTGACACCATTTCTTTAGGCTATTGGATGAAGGGAGAAAATATTTATCATTTTCTAGTCAAGTGGGAGAAGATCTTAGGTTAGTATAAGGGAAAGGAGGAGTAGGGTTGGTAGTGAGGTGAGGGCTTCAAGAGGTTTGGAAATTAGGGAGCCTTTCTACTTTTATTTTAATAACAAAGTAATAGATATAGGATTTTTCAAGGGAGCTACTTTCAAACAAGGCACATCAAAAAATTAAACAACAAATAAGACACAATTAAATTTGAGAATAAGTACCTCATCTAGATATGGAATCTAGAGATAAATTTAGAGCCATTTGAATAATTCAATGTACTACAACACTATTTTCCCAAGTGCTTGATGGAGTTGTAACCACCTACACATGAGATTGGAAATGCAACCTATAGGATAAAAAAATGCCTAATGGTGAAACAAAATGTGTCCCAAGTGGTGATGTTCTTTGTAGTAAATTTGAAAGTAGCAATGTCATTAGATCAATGTATATTTCTTGTGCTATAGATTGAGACCGACACTGCGTGATCCCTTTGAAATGGTTGTTGGAATGAGTAGGTGTTGATCCTCTATTATATGAGGGCATGTTTAGAAGTATGTTTTGAGGATATAGACTGAAGAATTTAAGGTTTATCCATTCAATTATAATTTATGTTTTATTAAGGAAATTCTTGTATTGAGATGAAAGATAGAGCACTATGGTTTTTTTGTTACAACTTCCTGTAATAATTTCCTAATCTCTGAAGGTATGGTTTCCTTAGAGGCTTTGGTCTCTTATGATGAACATTATTTATTACGAGCCATGAGTGAACTAAGAGGATGAGGAAGAAATATCTACAAAATGTTAGTGACTAAAGAACCATAGCGCACTAGAGAAGGATGGATTTTTCATTCTACTATAACTTTGCTAATATTTTCTTCATTTTCAAAGTATAATCAAAATTTACAAATTTACCTCTCAATTAAGTGAACAACTTCTCCCAATTCTAATCTTATCTTTTCCCCTCCAATTTGTGTCCCTCTTCGACTCTTGTCAACAATCATATGAAAGGATCATCAATATTTCACAAACAATTTTCCCTCTTTGGGGCCTATAACCTTCACACTCAAAGTCATTAGAGAAATTTTGAGCCATAAAATGGGGCTTTTAAGGAAAATAATGGTTAAAATAATAAAATAAGAGTACCTATACCTGAAATTTGAGTAAGCATATAAAGTGATCACTCAAAAATATGATTAAAAAAGTATTTTTCTTTGTTTCACTCCAAAACTATTTAACCCTATGGTTGACATCATCACCTTGAATCATATTGTTTCTTTTAAAGTTGATATCGATAACACACACACAAAAAAACAATAAGCCCATTTTTTTTGTCAAAATTTCTCTAATGACTAGTGTATTTCTTTAATCCACTTCACCAATTATTTTGGATTTGAACTTCCATAAAAATTGGCATCGCTAAGTTTTCCTTTCGATGGTCCAACCAAACCAAAACATACTCTATATGGACTTTGCCTCACTCACGGCACACCCATACTCTGCCCTCAGCGAACTCGCACTAAGTCTTTAGTCCGAATGACAGGAACATGCCAAGCCATGTCAAACCCACTTGTCACATGTCAGACTAAACACTTAGCAAATTAACACATACACTTGTTCTCTGTACATATGTTATACTTAACCAACAACATGTAAGCATACATAATGGAACATGACACAAATATATGTTGGGTGACAGAAGTTGTGCTTAACACCCGTATAATCTCATAATATAGGAAGTTACAATTACAAAGATTTTACAACAGATTCACAACTCACACAATTATGAAAACTGTACCCTGGCCAAGTCATCCCACAACTTGCCTTGGTCTTTGTTTTCTCATGATCTCTTGCTAGACTCTTTGACCAAAATCTTCATTGCACCCAAACCTACCTGTCTGACTACGATCATCGCAACAAATTATTCCAACTTCGATCGTGCTTTGCCGTCACTTGGCGACTCGTTCACTTTTGTGATCTTCATGTGCAGTCGTTTCCTTTGGTTGTGCTTCTCCATACTTTATCTTCGTTTCCTAAGTCCTCTTGTTTTTTAACTCAAGTTCTAAAATGTGCAGAATTTGATTTGTGACCAGTATGAAAGAAAACAAATCACTACAACACATGAAGAGAAAATGAAATTTAGACACCCTATACCATTGCATGGAATTTTGGAGGTTCTTAGCCTACACTAAAGCCAACAAAACATCCTCTACACAATGTTACCATGTATAGCCCAACATGGAGAAATCACACATATAACATAATAATGTCACAACGCAAGGAATGGGTAACAGGAGAAGACATTGTGGAGGTGGCATCTCAAGGTGTATGGAAGGACCTAATGAGGAGTGGAAAGATAAATGTGATGTGGTTAAAGCATTTACTAAACCTAAACCTTAATGTATGATAGTAACTTTTCATTACTTACAATTTTCATGTAATTATAACCTCTCATTGCACCAAGCATAGTGAGGTGCTCTACATCTCATTATGGGGGAGATGTTGTCATGTTAACCTTATGTTATATAAGGTTACATAAAACAATTAAAGTCCGCTCAATTTTAAAAAATTAATAATAATAAAATAAAAAGTAACGAACCATTACATATTACACACATATATATACTACGTACCTACATATGACAACATCTAAAATATTAATTCCTTCATATTAAGTGATATTAAAAAGAACTAAATTTGATTTCTTTGGATGCTTCATAGATTCAGATTTAAAATGAATCTAAATTGGTTTAGAAGAGGACACCAAAATATTCTCCTTTCATTAATATTATTAATATTAATCACACATTGTTAACACCTCTCATGTCATCTCTACATTAAAGAAAAATCTCTACGTATAAAAAAGTCTATCATGAATCACCACATCACATTTTTCAAATATCCAAAGAGGTTTACCTACTTAAATGATAGTTTATATATTACCTTATGCAAAAGCTTATTCTTAGAATCCCTCCTCACATTATAATGATAGTTTTATATATTACCTTATGCAAAAGCTTATTCTTAGAATCCCTCCTCACATTATAATTATTGTCATGTAGTCGATTGATGAGACACTATAACTGGTTTTGTTGATACCTTGTATGTTTAAACTAATGCTTATAAAATCCTTGTAATATATTCGCTAATAGTAGATAGCCATATAGCTATATTTTATTTTAGTTTGTAGCCTTATACGGATTAATAGAAGAGTACGTTCCGAGGAAATGTGGAATAATAAGTTACAGACAAATATGAATAAGCTTGATAACTTTATGTAAATGGCTTTCTTGAATTAAAGTTTATATAGGCAAAGCTTGAAGTATCTCTCGAAAATTTACAATGGAATTTTAAAATGAGTGTTGTGGATGTCATATTCAATATTTTGACGAAAAATCGTGAAACGGAGTGGGGCAGTTAACAATTGCCGTTTATATAGAGTTTGGTTGTTGAAGAAGTCAATTTGGATTTGATAGAGGATAACTGAAAGAAAAATGCCGTTTATATAGACTCTCGGGGTTGAGAAAGTCAATTTGGATTTTGTTAGAGTAACGAAAAGTAAACTCATTTTTGTGGAGGCCGTTGAAATCAGAACCAATTCTTCTGTGCGCTCACCAATTTTGTAAGTAAAAGTCGACATAGAGACAGCGAGAATATTTTTGAAAATTACTTCCTTTCATTTGAATACATTATTACGTAGTAAACAATCATTATATTTGAGTGGGTTTTTGACAAATTCTATCATATTTATAAACGATTTGTTGAAAGTGTATATATTTGAGTGGGTTTTTAACAAATTCTATAATATTTTGTAAACGAATTGTTGAAAGTGTAAGTTTTACTTACCGAGATTGTAATGTGGAATTGTTAGTAACGAGAATGGGATTTATGAATATTAATATTTTTTAAACTACAAAATTTTATTATTATTAATTGGGATTTTCCTTACCAAATTTTATCATATACCCAGCATTAAAAGGATTACTACTACACCAATAGATTGCTCCCGTTTCTTTCACGTAAAATCAATGAAGAAGAAACAATTTGTTTGTCGGGAGTTAATAAAGTTAAATACACTCATCATATAAGCGGGTTATGGACAATCGAAATAAATAAATACACTCTCGTAGCTGAAAACGTTGAACATAGACACATATGATAAACGCAGAAATTTGAGCGAAAAAACCGCCAATCAAGTCCTGCCAACTTCCAATCCAAACTTTATATAAAATCACCTCTACCAAACGCAATACACGCAACTAATCCTTCCTGGTGTGAACACAAGCTTCATAAACGGGCGCCTACATTTTTTTGCGGAGGGCGCACTCATGTCGTTCCTTTGTGGACCCATTGGCCTACATTAGACATGATCTGCGGACCCATCGATTGTATTGTCAAAAAGCATAACCTTTTCACATCTCCACCACCTTCCGATTCTCGTGGGCGGTTGTATAGTCTCTATAAACCCTCAACTCCACTCTCCCTTCCTATAGCATTCCTCCATTCTCATCCCTTCACTTGCATTTCGATTAGATTTCGCTGAGATGGCATGTAATGTCCCTTTTCAAATAGGAGTTCCAGAAGAGGAGGCTTAATGGTCTAAACCACCCCGTTAGACTATAGCCAGGGCCAAAGAGGGGTAAACAGGGTTACTAGAGGTCACTCAAGTCACAGGTGTTATATTCGGAAAG
>JZKD02S2167067.1:1905875-1980583 GCA_000966675.3 Picea glauca | reverse complement strand
TTACTAGAGGTCACTCCAGTCACAGGTGTTATATTCGGAAAGTGACATTGAGCTAACAAGAGTTAACAACGCTTTACTAGAGGTCACCCCAGTCACATATGTTATATTCGGAAAGCGACATTGAGCTAACAAGAGTTAACAATTCTTTACTAGAGGTCACCCGAGTCATAGGTGTTATATTCGGAAAGTGACATTGAGCTAACAAGAGTTAACAATGCTTATAAGTCATTATGAGCTAAAAATAAAAGTCAACAGTGAATTAGGGTTTCAGCAGTGATTTAGGGTTTCATCATGATTTAGGGTTTTGGAAAACTATAAAGGAAGGTTCAGCGACCTAATTCATCATTATGCAGATTATGACTTGTCATTGAGGAGAAGAGGCGCATCTCACGAGAGATAGTTCAGTGTATTCCAAGAGGAAGACACCAGTTGGCTGATTTCAGTGTTGAAAGACACAACCTAGTCACCGGGAAGATCATCCAGGTCTTCCATCATTCTTCAGTGCTCCCATATTCCGAGTATTATCTTTTAGTTTCTAATTTGTATTCCGGCTAAGATCCCTTTGTCTTTTGATCTAGCCGAGTGTTGTTATTTAGTCGCAGTTGCTTATTTGTATTGCGGCTAAGATCATTTTGTCTTTTGATCTAGCCGAGTGTTGTTATTCAGTCGCAGTTGCTTATTTATATTCCGGCTAAGATCCTTTGTATGTTGATCTAGTCGAGTATTGTCAATATTCAACCACATTCGGCCATTTTTGTAATCCACAGAGATATCATAATACAAACTTGCAGTCCTTTGTCGCATTTATTATTTGTATGATCATTTATATGTTGTAAACCTTTGATCCTACACTCACATTAGCAGTGTTTCCTAGGCTAGCCAAGTTAGAAACATTACATGGCATGAACTCTTCGTCATCATCTTCCTCCTTTCCTCCTCATCACTTTTTCCATAATTTGTTCATACACTTACTCCGACATCGCACATTCCCCATCTGTCGGCCCCCCTTTCCATCACAATGGTAAGCCTTTGCCGGGGCATAATCCTTCGTTACCTCCAGAGTCACACGACAAGCCTTCTCCTATCTCTATTCATAAACCTCCTCGAGACCACATGAAGCCACCTACTTCTCCCCCATACCCTCTGGATTTTCCCCACCCTTCATCACTAATTTCCAAATCCCATCCTCCTCCTCTTGTTGAGCAGCATCAACCCCCCAAGTCGGTACACGATGGATGCCACCCTACTCCTCCGGGTTAACCTCACTATCTCATTAAGCCTTCCCATGTCCACTTGATTCCCGCAGCTGCTCCTCATGATCAGTACCGGAATCCCGCGCCCTACAAACCTCGGCCGCTTCCCACTAATCAGCACAGGTCACCTTCTCCTCTCAGTCCCAAAACTCCCCTTCACAAGATCCAGATACCTACTCCCTTCAACCACAACACCAACAAGCCCATTCATCATGGAATGTCTATCCCTCCCTCACACTCTCACCACTTCTACAAATCCCCACCCCCTCACAATTGCCATGTTGGCATCTACAGCGCCTTTCCTCCTATTCACCACTAATTACAGTAAGTTTTCTTGGCTTCTCTCTCACGCATTCTGCAACATTCATGTTGCGCAGTATATCTGATTCAAATGTTTGGTTTATTGTGTTGCATGATGAGGACAGAGACACAGCGTCTACATTATATAGAATAATATGCAGAGTACGCACGTGCATGCAATGCGGCTCCGATTCTACTAAAATATATAGAGATATTGCATAGACAAATCTTGGCCTCCATCCTCTGCTATGCTAGGATCAGATGAGACTGCAAGATCTGTTTTAAATAATTATGCTAAAATATTTGTATTAATTGGAAGTTTATATAACATATGAGGTGTGGTCAGTACATTGTTATGATCGTTCTGTTTTTCATTTAATATATGAGATGATATCCGATCTACTTATTGCTTATACTCACAGCAGCTCATTTTCATCACTTCGGTGCGAATTATCATGATTTACTGACAATGTTGAAGAGAATCCACGCAACTCTTTCACACCATATGTCGTGCGAAAGTGAATATCTTATATAAAGTTGGCAGGGTAGTAAAATTGTCTTCTATAAAGTTGACAGCATTCTAAAACAGATTAATATCAAACAAAACCGTGAGAGGTTTATGATCAACGCCCCAGGTTTATTATTACACAATTATGGTAAATGGTCAGCTTTAATCTTCTTTTAATTATAGATATGATTTGATGGTCAACGCCCCAGGTTTATTATTACATACCTGGTAAGTTTTAATCTTCTTTTAATTATAGATATGTACATTATTTCATATCCTTAATGTATTTTTGGTTATCACAATAAATAAAGGGTTATGATTTCAATCATTAATTTCAAGAGTTATCATTTTAACCATTAATTTTCTTGTATGACAAAATATGTGAATATATCATTAAAACTAGTGATTAGAGAAATTAACATAATAATAGATAATCATAAGTTTAATAATTAAATAAAGGGTTATGATTTCAACCATTAACTTCTTTGCATGACAAAACATGTGAGTATATCATTAAAACTAGTGATTAAGGTGATTAACATAATAATGGGTAATCATAAGTTTAATAATTACCCCTGGTTTTTATTTTGAATGACAAACTTTAAATGTCCACCATAAATAAAATATTTCCGTTTGTAACTTGAATAAAATATTTTTATATATCAATTTTATATCTTTACACACACACACACACACACACACACACACATATAGTCCATTCCAACTACCACATCCGGTTAAGGTGTGGTCTTTAGAGTGTGGACACCCAAAAACTCAACCATGTTAAGGGTTGGTGTGACAAAGGCAAGATTAGATGCCCATGTGTGGTGGTTTCTTAACGAATAGTTGAAATAATGGTCCCTCAAGGAATTTCTAACAAACAAACAAATATATATATAGTAATTGAGATAACCATTTTTTTTTTGTATTGATAGGTGTCTATATCTGAATGTGAGAGAGATGTGTAATTCCTTCAATACTTAACATAAAGCTGACAAGCGAGATTTTAAAAACTATTAATAACAAAATTGATTTCAATCTCTCATAGAAATAAAATAGTTTAATGTCCACCTTAAGTAAATATTTCAATATATATATATATATATATATATATATATATATATATATATATATATATATATACCTACCTTATTGGGCCTGGTCAATTTGTTATTTATTTATGATCCAATTCTATTAGTGGATCCATTTTCTCTTTCTCTTTAATGGGTTTGATATCCAATTTATTTACCAAACTAATTAAGACTAAATTATAATTAATTTTTGTTTTAAAATTATTAAATATTAAAATTATAAAAAAACTTTATTTAAAAATAAAAATAAAAATATTAAGAAATTTGTGATCCCAAGAAATTTGGGATCCCATTACCCTTATGTGAGTAGAATGAACTAAGTTTAATGCATAAACAATTTGTATGTTGAACTATCAAACAACATCAAACATAGAAATTCATCAAACATATGTGAGTGAGTGGAATGAACTAAGTTTAATGCATAAACAATTTGTATGTTGAATTATCAAACAACATCAAACATATGTGATGTTTAAATGAACTAAGTTTAAATGAACTAACTTTAATGAAGAACAACATCAAACATAGAAATTCATCAAACATATGTGAGTGGAATGAACTAAATTTAATAAAGAAACAAACTAAATTTAATAAAGAAACAATTTATATGTTAAACTATTAAACAAGGAAATTAATCAAACACCATTAAACATATGTAAGTGGAATGAACTAAGTTTAATGAAGAAACAATTTGTATGTTAAACTATCAAACAAAGAAATTAATCAAACACCATCAAACATACATATTAATGAAACTATTAGCTTTAAGTTACATAGAATCATTATCTTTAAAAATATTTCAAAGTTGGAGTTGCACTTGTGATCTCATTACCTTTATGCGAGTGGAATAAAGTTTAATGTAAAACAATTTCAATGTTAAACAATCAAACAACATCTAACATACAAACTATTAAGACTTTCGAAACATACAAATTATTAACACTTTCGATCTTTTGGTTAAGTGAATATATCTATTAATTTAGATAAAAAGGTTATTTGTTGAAAGAGATTCGTTATTGATAAAAAGATAATAGTAGCGAAGTATGTAATATTTGATTTAAAATACAAACAAAAGAGTTCATTTTACAAAAGAATAATTTAGAAAGGTAATGTAGCGTACTCACTCTCATGTTATGGTTAAAAAATGATCAAATATAATTTTGATACCAATTTTAAAGGTAGAAAAAGAATAATATGATATAAAATCTTATGCAATTGTCAATATTAATTAAAAACATGATTACAATTAATATAAGTATGCAAAATGACATTTAATACACACAACAATATTAAATTATATAAAAATATTGATTTGAATGCAACATTTATCTATAATATAACCATAATAGGTAACAATAAATAAGATAAAACTTCAGATTAAATGGACAACAATTTAACTCAACATTCAATAGAAATAATCATAATGAATATGATCACTTATCTTAATAACAAGATGGAAAACCTGCTACAAAGGATACATGTTCGACCCAAATGTAGATTTGATGTTCTAGTTTTTAACAACATGTCACCCTAAAGGTGGGGCTGTGAATCCACAAGATATAGTGGTTCCTAAGGCTAGCTACTACCCATTCTCAATAATTGTTTCCTATAGACATTCCAATCCACCAACTCTCTTCCTCTCAACCCACACAACCCAAGGAATGAGATTCCCTTCTTTAACATGCAATCTCTCAAGCTATCCCACCTCCTCTACCATGCAGTCTCTCAATCTATCCCACCTACCTCCAAGTCTCTATCAAAGGTTGGAAAACAAATCTCTTTGTTGGGGACACCAGGAATCTACAGTTGCAACACAAATTATCACAACAACCATTTACTTGCACTCTTGACAATTTCTTGAATAGAATGTTACTCATATGCCTACATCTCCATGAAATTATAGCTCCAAAATGATGTTATAAATGCCCACTTTGGCTACCTTCAAGCTTCAACACTCAAAACTCCTTTGATGTCCCAAAAATATACATGTAAAAACTACTCTCTTTTCCCATACAAATTTCCTTCTTTTCCCATTCTTGCTTGACTCTCACTCTTCCCCAAAAGGATTTACTTGACTCTCACACATCGACCATCTTACATGTATTAAATGATTGGGGCTTGGAAACACTCAAAGGAGAACGGAAGATTTATAGTAAGGATAATTTAAAAAGATGGTTTGGTTTTAATAAGAATGGGTAATAACCCCCCTTGGACACCCCTTCTCTTGCGGAAATGTAACATCCATGTTGTAGTCCACATTTTAATTAATGCATAGTGTATATATGAAGTGTAGCTATGGCCAAGCAATGTAATATGTGAAGTGTATTTGTTTTTTCAAATAAATAAAATGTGATACCAATTGTCGGGGGACATGGAAAGAGATGGGGGATGATTTTTCCACAAGAAGAGCGGAATTCCTAAAAGGCATCGAAGGGGGATTATTTAAGAATATTAATCAAAGTCCATATTTCTGAATTTTATTATCATTGGGGACAAAACTTATGTTTTTTAGTTGAGTGTATGAGAGCCCAATCATTAAACTCTTGTAAGAGGGTGGGTGTATAGAGTCACATCCCATAGTTATTGGGAGAATGGTGTTGAAATACAATCAACATTGGGTAGAGTGACCAATCATCTGGCTAGGGAAAATAGAGGAAATTTATATAGGTAGAACAAATATTTTTACAAACATCTTTTGCATGAACAACAAGAAAAGAATAGGGAAGAAGAACACTAGAGATGGAGAAAGAAGGTTGGGTGAATTAGGGAGCGTTTTTTGAGTTAAATATTGAAGAACTAGTTTTCAAGGCCTGAAGAGGGAACTCCTGTGTGAGTTGCACTGTAAAACCATGGTACTATTGTTCTTTTCCTTGTAGTGAGTTCCTTTGACATCCCATTAGTGAGATTCCCAATTACCTCTGCCAAAGAGACCCTGATAAATGATTGGGATGTATCATGGAATGAGAGAAGATAAGGGGTACATTCCTTAGGTTGTGGAGGTCAAGAGGAAGAAAGATTGTGGAAATCAAGATAGATGTAGGAGAACAACCTGCGGTTGTGGGATATCTGAGTTGTGAGTGGTCATTGAAAGAAACCATTTTCTTGTGGATTCCTAGCCTCAGCTCGGGGGTGACTTGTTGCTAATATCTAGAACAAGAAGTCTATGGTTTGGTGGAACTTTCATTCTAGGTAGATGGTTTCACAATTGTTTTAAAAAAGATAAGTGTTTATCTATTGTCTCAGTTAATTTATGAGTTTAACTGAGGTGCCTTTTAATCCATGAGTGGGAAGGATTTATATATATATATTTTAGAATATTTTATTTGTTGCACTCATGTCATTTCAACATGTTGTAGATACATATAAATAAACGGTATCCGAAAATAGATAAATATGTGTATAATTTATAGATGTTAAGCTACAAAACTTTAGTTAGCAGAAAAAAAATTGAATTTATGTGTATTTCTGTGTAGTAGTGTTCCTCAGATTAAGTCAGGGCATGTTATAGATTGGTATCATAGATTTTTGGTTCAACATAGGATTTGTGTGTGCCATATATCAACATGAACTTGGTAAATTCTTCATTTCGACATTTGAGCTCTCTCGAATTTTGGGAAAATGGTAAAATATAAGTGAAATCCCCAAATTTCTAAGAAAATTCAAGTCATAATTGCACTCAAAATGGTTTTCGTGTAGGAGTCATTTTGACTTCCAAAAAACTGAATTTGGTTTATACAGGAGAGTTAGTGACTTTCATTATGGTCATGAAGGTCATCGGGGGGGGTATGGAAAATCAAATAAGTGAAAGAAAGAATATTGGTGCGCCATATGCGCATTCAATTTTGGTTTTGCACAATGCAGAACATGTGGTGCGTGGTATGCGCATTGAATATTGGTGTTTCACGGTGCAGATCTTAAGGTGAACACCGAATAATGGTGCATTGTATGTGCATTGAATATTGGTGTTGCATTGTACAAAATTGGTGGTGCACATAGAATATTGGTGCATGGTGTCTGCACTAAATATTCGTGTTGTGGAGTGTAGAACTTCTAGTAGGCATGAAATAATGATGCACAATATGTGCACTAAATATTGGTGTTGTTCATTTTGGAACTTACGCATGATGAATATCAACATGCAGTACAAAACTTGTGCACACTAAATATTGGTGTGCAGTACAAAATTTATGCAAACTGAATATCGGTGCATGATATAAAAGTTATGTGCACTAAGTATCGATGCATAATAAAAAAATTGGTGCATGCATGGGTTTCAAAAATGAATAAGATAAGTAGGAAAAGAAAGAAAAATCAATGGCAATAGAAGCAAGTCGATTTAGCAGACTATTAAAGTAGTAAACTAGTGATTTTTCGCTAAAATTTTCTAGTTTTTTAAGGTCATCGAGGTAGATTTTCCTAAATACAAATATTGTATTAGTGTGAAATGGGTTTATAAAACCAAATTTAAGTAAAAGGGTGAAGTTGAAAGACACAAGGAAAGACTAGTGGAAAATGTGTTTGCACAACAACATGGAATTGATTTTGAAAAAACTTCTGCATCACTGGCTAGACTAGATACAATAAGAGTACTCTTAGCAATATTTTCTCAAAACAAATGGAATTTAAATACCAAATGGATGTGAAATATTCATTCTTAAATGGAATTCTTGAAGAAGAATTATATGTGCAACAACCACCAAGGTATGGGATAAAAGGACATGAAGATAAGGTATACATGCTAAAAAAGGATCTCTATGGCCTCAAGCAAGCTCCAAGAGATTTGTACAACATGATAGAATCTTATTTGATAAGCCATGGATTTAGTAGAAGAAACAATGAACCCATTCTATATACAAAGGTAAATCAACAAGAGAAAATTATAATTGTTTGTTTATATGTTGATGACATTATTTTCAATGGAAACATGTGAGTAGATGATTTTAAATCAACAATGAGACAAGAATTTGAGATGACAAATTTGGGTTTGATGAAGTACTTCGTTGGCATAGGTAAATTAGTTAGGTTCTGGAATCTTTATATGTAAAAAAAAGATGCATTAAATGTGTTGAAAAGGTTTAGAATTTTGAACTGCAAGGTAAGCCCCCCCCCACACCCCCTGTAAGGTAATGGGGTTCAAATGCAGCTGAAACAAGGCCTCTGAATTAGGAAGATAATCAGGCTCCACAAGTAACAAAATGATTTTGAGATACATTTCAAGAACAAAATGATATGGTATTTTATACTCAAACACTAAAATAATTGTTTGATTGGCTATAGTGATAGTGACTTTGCACATAACCTAGATGATAGAAAGAGTACTTTTGTGTATTTTTTTCATCTAAATTTAGGTGTGATTTCATGGGAATCCAAGAAGCATCCCATTATGACAATATCATCAAGAAAATTTGAATATGTAGCACCAACGAAAAAATCTTATCAAGCAGTTTGGTTACAAAGAGTAATGAATGAACTTCAACAAGGACATGAAAGACCAACTCTAGTTTATTGTGACAATAATTTAGCCATAGCCCTCTCAAACAATCATGTGTTTCACCAAAAAATAAATCACATAGATACAAAATATCATGTTATCACAGAGCTTCTAAAACCATTTGGCCTGTATACTCACAAATCCATTGGCAAGAGATGTTTTTGAATTTCATAGATAGGATCTAGGTGATGTAGATTGAAGCATTCAACGATTTTAATTAATGGGGAGTGTTGACATATAATTACTCCCGATAACTACTTTTAGCAATTGATGTGGTAGTTCTAGGAAGCTCTAGAAGCGCCAATGAAATTGACTTTGAAAACCTAGTCCTAGACTATTCTCGTCTAGATTATTTATGAGAATTTCTCCAGATGTTTCTTCATATGTATATATACCTATTATGAGATTCAATGAAATTAATCAAGTTTTAAAGCCGCAACTCATTTGTGTAACTTTGTGTGATTTCCATGTGCACTTAAAAGTTCATACAACTGTAATTGTAGATAGCCCCTCATTCTATCAAAAACTAAGTGTGATATGTGGTCAAAGCAGCCACTAAACCTTAATGTATAAGAGTAACCTTTCACTACTTACATTTTTTTTGTGTAATTAAAATCTTCCATGAAAATATTCTCCTTTCATTAATATTAATCACAACCATTGAAAAAACCTATCATCTGTCACAACGTCACATTACCAATAGGGAATACTTATTGAAATAATTAAACAATAGTTTTATTTATAACCTTGTGATAAAGTTTATTCTTAAAATGTGTCGTTCTTTTAGGGGGATTTCTCTCTCGAATTTTCGTCGTCTGTCCATAACCATTTGGAATCATCTTTCCATAACCATTTGGAATGGTACACGTTACATGTTTTTGTTAATCTGCCACCTGTGATTGTCATCCACCGCCTCAATGTGGATTCCTTCCTTCACCCATACACTACTGCATGACTTTAACAGCAGTATCAGATAACCCTGCATATGCTACTCAGTATCAGATAACGCCGCATTGGCTCTTATGTTTGCTCAATGAAAATGCTGGGTGATGGTCACAGTTCGATCCCTGGCATCCATGGGAGGCCTCAACAAAATTTAGAGATGAAGAAAGAAATGCGTCATGCCATGGAGGATCTCAGGTTTGCATGGATTTCTTCACTCCAGGGTTAAAGGGATTATTTCCTCACCCAACAGATTTTGCGACTTCCATTTATACTGCTACAAACCACGAGACCTCAACTTGCAAATATACTCAAAATACCGAGGCACCTGGTAGTGTGCAGTGAAAATGATGGCCTTTCCTCTCCCATGGATCTATCCAGACAAATGCTACAATTTCTAGGTATATTCATCTCTAATGTCAGTTTTGATTTGTTTTGTTATTCTTATGGATATCATCAGTTATCACTGCTCAGATAGCATCCAAGTATTGACTGTGTCTCTGGCTTGTCATTTAATAAATTTTGGCTTCTACAATGGCAACAACTGCCCCGTTGACGATCTTCTGTAACATAACCGTCAGCATTTACGATGTCACAACACACAAGGTATGAGCTTCAAGCCGAGCACTTTGATTTCTTTGTTTTGACTAGGGTTTTTACATATTCTCATCTCTAAATGAAAGCACTTGTCATGCAAGTGAAAAACATCCTCCATCACTCAACAGTATAAGAGAGTCGGAGCATAAGATCACATAAAATTTCCTGGAAAGTTGGTGTCTCTGTTTAATTTAATAAGCTACACATCATCATAATTTAATAATGACACATTCAATGCAATAACATAATTAAAAAAGACACATAATCGACGCATAAACATATGGAGTGATGTATTTCAACACCACACGATCGACTAAAGCAAATACAATAAATGATCAACCACGTCACTGAGTAGTGAAGAACTCCCTACCCAAACTATCCTACATGGTTAGGACCTCCACAACACATAAGAAACACTCAAGCCCATGATTCATCTTATTGATTTTGACCACTTAAGGTCTCAGGGATGACGAATTTTCTAAGGAACAAGGAGGTTTATGAATCCCACTAATACAATCAAGTCGAAATCCAACACATCAATCAATCAATCTTAACTATCAGTTGTTCATGGTGCAAGAGTAATCATTAACTTTGTTTTCATGGTGCAAGAGTAAGATAATTGTTTTATCAATCATACATCAACATTCATTCATGACGCGCGAGTAATCTAATCACTTAATTAAGCATAAATCAACCTTATCTTCAAGGCGCATGAGTAATATTAACTACTTAATTAATCATAAAACCATATTATTATCAAGGTGCAAAAGATATCTAAAACACAAAGGCCAAATAATAAACCATGAGAGCATAGTAAATTACTTGCATCAGATAAGGATCTACTTCAAGTTATTACAAGTATGTTCAAGGTGAGTTCATTAAGTCAAATAGCCATTTATGGTTCAAGTTCTGTGTCTAGTAACCTCTACATAGTTCAACTATACTAGCAAAATTAAATTAAGGATCTTATTTTAACAATAATAATAAATTGACACTAATCTACATATCTCTTTTCTTTAAATTTATAAGGAATTCAATCATACAGGCTATATGTAAAGACTCTAAGTTACTTTACATATTCAATTAACAACTATAAGAATATTAGCCATGATTATGCAAGATTTCATAAGTTAACTTATATATTAATACATATAAAGAACTAGAAGTCAAGCCTTGATAAGTAGAATGACAACAATTACATATTCAATTAACAACTATAAGAATATTAGCCATGATTATGCAATAGATAAGATTTCATAAGTTAACTTTTATATTAATACATATAAAGAACTAGAAGTCAAGTCTTGATAAGTAGAATGACAACAATTCAAGTGCTTCCATCTCCACATAAGAGTAAATATATTAAAAAACATCTAAAGAATTCCCACACTAAAATTTCACATCCCCTTTTACCCAATCAACACCTTTGACACATGATAAGTGAAATCCATATACCTAGTTATTGACAATAATTACCAATCCATCATAGACTACAAAATTCATGATGGTATCCCAATCAAAATCATTAAGCACAATTTATGTAGAGAACGGCCATGATGAAGTGACTTCTAGTAATTAAGGCTATCAACCTCTATCCATTTAAATATTGGTGAATTAAAGCTTATTAGTTTTTGAGGAAGTTAATATCCCAACTCAAACTTTTATCTTGTCTTCGTACCAACATTGATAAAATTCAATTGTTTTTTTACATCACTCTTCATAGCGCAACCGGTTGTTGAAATGCCTTCGTTTTACCAAGTCCTCCTTTCCTTCATTTTATTTATTATTTTCTTTAAAAAAATTAACGCACTTTAATAAAAGGAAAATGCATAGGCTCATATATTAAGTATTATGATTGTAATAGGACTTGACTACGCACTATAATTCCTCAAGGAGGGTGTAAGTCAGACGACAATAAGTATTCAGTCGATACAAGACGCCAAAGAAGGGCTCCCAGGGAACAACCACTCATTAAATAACTTGAGATTTTATCAATGCTCAACCACTGCCTTCTCCGTAGTAAGAGGTATGTGAGGATTACATAGCAGTGCGTCGACGAAAATTTAAGCCAGACTGAGCAACAGTTGAACAATACACCCAATCCGGGCGGTAAGGAAATAAATCGCAATAAATAAACAATAAATAAAATTCCAGGTAGCTCTTCCGGGCGAGGAAGTAACTGTTATACTTAGGGTTCTAGGGTTAATCATCAATCACAATTGGAAAAAGGAAACTCGTTTTCAGTTAACAAGGAGTGGCAGGTGCCAACAATTCATTGGAAAGAAACACATGATGTTAGGCAAACATCTATGGAGAGGGGCACATTTAATCGCTGGGAAAAGCACGCATTGGAGGAATCAAGGCTATAGGAAATCTCCCAAGGGAAGGGCATGTGCAATTGATTGAATGAGACAGGTTCTGCCCGGACAAAAGCTACAGGGAAGCGCGCCCTGTGGAAGAAATAACATTATCTACAGGAAAACATTAGCTACATGAAATGTATCCTATGTAAGGCGCCTAAATTCGTTTGGGAAAACGCAGGGTAAGTCTTGAAGATAGTTGAGCAAAGGTGAAGGCTAAGTTTTGGGATCTAAAAAAAACGCTTGCCCAAACCCAAAGAAAAGGAATCTGGATTGACATTGTCCTTAGCAGAAATATGCAAGGACTCCAACGGAAATCGAGTAAGAAAAGAGAGTCTTCACAGATTTCCCTTCCACAAATACTGTTAAAACTCAGAGCCCCCTTGCCTCACTTCGCCATTTAACCATGCCTCTTGGAGGAAAGACAGTCTCCATGGGCTAGCATTCTATTTAGAGAATGTCCAGTCATTCGTGGGCCATCCATACATTAGTGAATGCTTCGATCTATATTATCGAGGGCGAAGGCCGAGGAGAGCTACGGTCTTATTAGTGGTGTACTGCTCGAAACTACGTGCACACCAGTCCATATATCTCTCGTGCAAGGCCAGTCGTGATCACAAGTCCAGTTAATCCATCGAATAAATCTTGTGTTATTTGAAGCCACGAGGTGTGCAGCGAAGGTAATAAGTTTTAGTCGAAGTCTCAAAATAGAGGGGAATTCTTATATACGTAATAAGGCGACTGATCAGTAAAGAATATTACCCAAATAAGAAGTAGAACTAGAAGGAGCATCATGCTACTAATACCTCGGCTAATCACCCACCATCATCACTAAATTGCAATGCATCCACTCTGGGCTCCCATATCAATCAAGCGCCAGATATTCACGGATATAAAAAAAACCACCCATAAAAATCTAAGGTGAAAATCTACCACTTCTGGGCGCTTGAAAGATCTTGGAGAAAGGGTAATGAATGCAATGACAATAAGTGATAACCTGTGTAATTATTAGAGGCGAAGGATTCTAGCTACATATGTTATCAGCTAAGACTACATTCAAGCTACATATGTTACCAGCTAAGACTACATTCAAGTTCAATTCGAATTAACAAAAAAAACGATGATCAACGATTCCTGGAGATCCATTCAAATCAATCGATTTTAAAGAAAGGGGTGTCACGAAAAGCAGTTACGCAATGAAAAAGGAAACTCAATTGTACAATTTAAATTCCCAATGCAATTACAATTTTAAGTAAAATACTATAATTGACGACGAAGATGACCCTAGAGATGATCCTATCCTGTCGACTTCCCGCTTGTTAATCATGAGACTTCACTGGTACCTCCCAGTCAATTCTAGGGGTACTCTTCTTCCCCCTCAGCTCCCCAATCTACAAAGGGGTCACACACACAAAACCAGAAAAAATACTCTAGCTCCGAGTTTTCCTCGGAAAGTAGAGCCACCACTCTCTCTCAAGTTGGATATCCCAACTCTCACAAGAAAAACCAGTCAAATTTATACAACATAACCTTACCCATAATCAATGTGTTTTTTTTTTCCATCTAAACTATTTGTTTTATAGAATTTCCCCATAACACATCCCCACTTACACAATTTATTTTCTTTTTAATTTAAATAATTTAGAATTATTTCTCTGTTACACTTTTCACTCTTTCACCAATTTGCACAAGTAAATCGATTTTTTTTTTTAATAAATTCAATTTCCCTCACCCTTCCTACAAGCACTCCTTGAATCACTCCTAGTTGTCTCTTTATTCCCCGTATTTCCAATTAATGACTAACGCCTTACTAAATCTGAGTTGAGTTAAAATAAGATTCTTCTTTAGTTAGACTAGTGTTAACTAGAATCTAGATTCATTTCTATGCATACACATTCTCTCCTTTATGTTTCCTTCTTATTTTAAAAACTCCCTTTGAATAATTTCTTACACTTATGTGCCTTAAATCAAATCATTAGGATTATTTCAATTTACTTAATTCTTGAAATTATTTATCTCATTCCCATTTTGATTTAGTTATTAATTTCAATTTAGCCTCTTTACAAAACGTATGCTTAGGCTAAATTATATTTTATTTGAAAAGGATTAGACTCTTATAGGGATTTATAATTAATAATTTTACTCATTAATTAATTAATTTAAATTTGTTAATTTCAAATTAATTTATTGTTTTCTAGGACACATAGATATGTTGAGTCAAGTTTCCTTTTAATCACGTGACGTTCCCTTCAAGACGCACTCTCGTGCATCCAAGGGTGCCACTCGCCTTTTGACTAGTTTTGACAGTTGTCCAGCCCCTGGAGACAACACTCCATTCATGTGACCTTGTGAGAGACTAAGGGCTTCTAAAGAATAAGGACCCTGCCTTATTGTGTGCCCCTTAGAAATCTTCATGAACGACTATCTCAGTCTGACCTCACAATATCGTTGACCTCTCGAACTAGGTAATCATTAACCTACAATTCGAGCCATGGCGGGAGTGCTAAGAGGTTGTGACAGAGATACTACCACACATCTCCCTCAATATATGGTCTATGTGCATGGCCCCTTTACTGCTTATGTGAGTCAAATTAGAAAGAAATCATCAGCCTGCATGCATCAACGAAACATTGTCAATGATCTATATACAATATCATAATATAATCGATCATATGTTACATATGCATAAATTAAATACTTAAACCAATACAATCCACTCCCTGACTCAGTCTAAAGTCCAACGAGGTCCATTGATGCCATGAACATCTACAATCTGTCAAGTGTCCTACACACTCACGGAAACCTCATCAATAGCATCTGCTACTACGGATATATCAATAAAATCAAATCATAATCATCAACATCATCATAAATATCCATAAGCAAAATATACAATCATGTATTGTAACTAGATCACTTGAACGCAAGTGTCCTCAATGAATAAGTCGATAACATGTGCTCACAAGAGTGGGATGTTACATTGAAGCAGAAGTGCCATCACCACCCTGATAAACATCACCTACACCCTGCTCAATATCAAAACTAAGAGGAGAAGGAGGAGGTGTTGAAGCATTAGAACCATGATCACCTACACCCTGATCAACAACAACACCTAGAGGAAGAGGAGGAGGTACTGAAGTAGAAGCGCCATGATCACCACCCTGATCAACATCAACACCCATAGGAGGAGGAGGAAGTACTAAAGAAGAAGCACCATCACCACCCTGATGATCATCATCACCACCCTCATCATCAACACTACTGGAGGATGCCCCATCCCTCATCCCTACTAGTAAAATGATAGCTCCAATGATATGAAGCATAAGAGACATCATATCATGTGGCAAGTCCATCTAGAGCTACAAGAGACCAGGTTCAACCCTAATGTCTCACATCAAGTCATGGAAGAGTCTCGGGCCAACAAAATTTGCAGTGAGTCTTTCACACACCTCTATCATATATTTGATATCGAGCATATGCTACATGTAGGGTGGTATATGCGGTTGAGCACCCTGATCCGCCGCAACCTTAGCCATCTCCTCATATTCATCAGGTGGCAGGGGAGGAGGCATGTCCCCAAAAAATGTGCCAATATATGAAAAATATAACACAAGTTAATAATTAGTCGACAATTTCATTAAAAAAATTAATAAAATACATTAAATAAAATGCTAGAATAAAATTTATTTGAATTAAGTAAGAAAATAAAATGAAAGTAAAAGATTAATTTAAATATTACATCGATCATCTGGTGGCTCATCTGCTATCAAGAGGATGTTGAGACATCCTTGCGAATCCATCTGCACATAAGGGCATGACACCATCACGAATACATGATCTGCCTCACTGGATAATAACTAAGGAGCCTCCCTAGAAATCCTAGATGGAAAATTAGGCATGCCCCTCTTGGGAAACATCTCTCCCCACATGTGCATCTACACCTCGATCATCGACCTAGGAGGCTGATGGAAAAAACTAGGTCTTGTCTCTGGAAATCTCTCAAAAAAAAATAAAAAAAATATGAATCAATTGGGATGTTCACCCTCCCATTTATCATAGCACAACATCTATCCAATGCTTGACAAAACTGCCTCAAGAAAATGGTAGACCACCTAATAAGTCGTGGCCTATGTATAAAAGAATCAACATAATATAAAGGCGCACAACTAATGCATTCACCATCACTATTAAAGTGTGAAATGGTCAACAATAATAGTGAGAGGCACCTCATGTCCTTTGCACCGAATGAGGTGATCCATAATTGTCCGCTAGCCACCTAAAAATCACCAGAAGAAAGTATATTGCACACAATATGCCTCTAAGAGTATGAAAGACGACTCTCAACTACAACATCCACTGGGACATTAGGAAACTAGGGAAAATACTCCCCTCTCCTAGATATCCTAGTGATAAAATAAATATCCTCCTCAGTGGGATGGTACCATTGAGAAGGACCGACTCTGAATTTCTATTGATGGGCATCCCATCGACGAATCAGTTGCGCAAGAAAGGTTGAATTCCCCTTCAAGGTGTGTTGTATAAAATGGGCATCCTCGTAGTACTTGATGAGGCCTAGATTCCTCAAGAGGAACCGGGTAGCTGTAGTGCTAGGCCAAGGGTACAAATCCCTCTCCCTCTCTCTGGCCTCCTACTCCCAAACCATATTGTACTGATCCACTCTCTGTTATTTCTCCTGATCCATGCACTGACATCTCTACATAATTAACATATAAATTACATCCACATCATACATAAAAACATAACATTTTTTTAGTAAATGAGAAATTTATTTCAAAATATGGAAACATAAATTTATTTTCAATGGTGTGTTGTTTATTGTGAATGCACTAGTGCATTGTTTATAAGTACGCACCGATGCATTCTGTATTATGACACATCGACTAAAATGAACTATACATTTTCGGTGTGCCCTGTAAAATTTACAGGGTGCACCATGTGTGGTTTGAGATGAACGGCTAGAACTCACCGCGCAGAAAAAAAATATTGAAAACAATGCAAATTTTACTCAATTTCACAATTTAATCTCGTAAAAATACAATGTACAAAGAAATAAAGAATTTACCTAGACATTTTCTCGTCGAGGAGGAATGGTTGGGATATAGTGAAAAAAATGAAATTTGTCCACCATATGGAAAAATTGGAATACCACGAAGCGAGAATCAAATGGAAACAAAACAAGAAATGAAATCACCGATGATAGTGCGCTTCAGTTGAGAAAAGATGGCACTAGTTCTTGAGAGCTTCTCTGCACTAGAAATGGTAAAAATGATTTTTTAAGGCCATTTTTTTTTATTTACCCTTATTCTGGTGTGCTAGTGTTAAGTGCACCGGTGCTCACTGCTGTAAATAGTGCACCGTTATTTTTAAAAAAGCTCGTGATGGTGCACCATATGAAATGCACCGATGTGCCTAGAGGACAAAGGAACATTGTTATGCATTTAAAAAAAATGCAAAGACTCTGCACTTCTTTTTTGTGCACTTGTGCTCGCGATATTATTTTATATGATGTGCATCATTGTTTTTTATTTTTTTAAATAACTCTGCAATGGTGCACCATTGTCTATTCACACCAGTACATTGATTTCTAGTGGCACACTGCTGCAAACAGTGCACTGTTATTTAAAAAAAAAAACCTGCGACAATGCACCAGTTTGGAATGCACCAATGTGCCCGATGGAAAATGGTGCACCGGTATGAATTTTTAAAAGGAAAAACATGAATACAATTCACCTATTGGTTGTGACCCAGTATGCCCGTTTCATGTGCACTAGTTCTCTCAACCTTATTTCATATGATTTGCACCATTGTTTTCTATTTTTTTTAAATAACTATGCAACAGTGCACCATTGTCTATAAGCATCGATGCATTGATGTCTGGTGGCACACCAGTGCGGTATAGTCTTATAAATTCTCCATTAAATAAAATCCCACTAAAACATCCACCCGCGCACCTCTACTAGTGACCTCTACTACAAACTGATTTTTGGGATATTTTTATAGGGGCTTCCAAAAAACCCTCCACTATAGGGTATTTTTCTTGTAGTGACCCAAGATCTGATGTTAAGTGTAGAATATGAGGGATATGGACTGCTACACATTTGGAGGAGTCATGAAGAGTTCCTAACTGAAACCTAAGAATGAACTAGCTTACGTGGATATAAAAGAGAGAGATTATGAGATTGTCAACTTTAGAATCATACATACCCATAGTTTGAACACAAAAGGAGTGAAATACATGGTTTGTGTGAAGGAAGGACCATATAGTAGTAATACCTCTGAGAGAAAGAGTTTAAACAAAAATAGATATGGTTTTTTGTTGTGCATTAATTCCCTTTGGAGCTAGTAGTGTAATGAGAGAAGAAAACATATTCTTATCCACTCAACAAGTCAATTTTCTATATTAGGGATTAAGAACCCTTGGAAAATAACTATAATGATGTTACTACAACATACTAGTGAGAGAACATGCTCAATGTGTTGATAACATTGTGTATCACCATTGCTAGAAAAGGAGGAGTAAGTAAATAATGAAAAAAAAGACACAATGTAAATACCACAACTATATGATATGATGAAGCCAAAAGTTGAAAAAGGACACAAAGTTATCAAAGGGATGATGTGTCATAACGTGAGCTAGTAGCCTAGTGCTATATGATCTTATTCATCATGTATGAGCACCATATTGATCCATATTTTATGAGCAGAAAAAAATCAATACAGATCTATATTATTAACAAAGAGATACAGTGTCCCTGAGGTGTAGGATAGTCAGTGATGGAGTGTGTTGTTAAGGCACTCTGTGATGTTAAAATCACTGGTTCGAAACCTGCGGGGACAAAAGATCTAGCCATGTTAAGGGTTTGTGTGGGTTGGGATGGGTGCGATCCCCTGGTGATTTTGATGGATTGGATGCCCCTGAGTCATGGTTTCTCATCCACAGGCTATTCTTGCAAGTCACGGACAAACTAGCAAACAAAAAACAAACACAAAGATACAGAAAAACTTGGTTTCTATTCAATAAAGAAATATGTTGAAACTGTAAAATGGAGGTTGAAACAAGCTTGCTAGAATGGTGGCGGCTTATCTATGAGAAGAGATGTGATGGTTGTGCTCATTTGCAAGAACATGAGTACAATGAGGCTCCAAAGGAATTTTTACATAAAAGATTAATGCTAAAACTCTATACATAAAAACACCTAACCCTAGGAGATGAAGCACCAAAAGTCATATGGGCCCAGTTGGGGTAAGTTGGTACATAAACTTCGCAGGGTCGTAACTTTTGCATACGATCTTCGTTTTAGGTGTACGATAGCCCGTTGGAAATTTATATCCAAGGAATACACATTATGTCATCACACTCTAAATCTGTCTATCGTGTGACTATGGCAGGCCCATAAATGTTGTTAAGGGCCTCAAAACAACCTTGAAAGTTCAGGACACGAAAAGTTAGAAAACAATTGCCAAGATGAAAACTAAAATTGCCAAGATGACATATGTATGTGAGCCAGTTGGAACAGGTGGGTGGCCACCAATATCCACCTGGATCACATATTCACCAAAATTAAGGATTTAATCGCTATATGGTTTCACTAGTTAAGTTGTTGAAGGCATATAGTAATCCATAAAAAACTAGGGTGAGGTAGAGAAAGAGCAATAAATATTCCCTTGAATAGGGAATAAAGTGTTGGAGTTTTGGTGAGCTAGTGATGAGTCTAATTCTGATTAATAAAAGGGATACATAGGATGCAATAGATAAATGAATAGGTCCATGATATTAATGTGATTGACTCGTATATAATGTTTATCCCAAAACAATGAATGGGTTGTGAGATTAATACTATTCATTTGAATGAAGGGTTTTAATGTTGTCATGATAACCTTATCTTTGTGATGAGGTTTGACATCCCTATGATAAAGAAAATGAGGCTCCCAAAAGGTTGGTAAATATTTTCCGAAGTGGATAATAGGGTATCGAAGTGCCAGCCTTGTTGTTCACCTATATAATTTATCCAATAGAGAGGGTGTCTGTTGAGATCAATTCCTGCTTCCAAAATTTTCTTTCCCTTTCTATTTTCCCAACTTCTTTTTTCCATTTCTTTTCCCTCTTCTATACCTACTCTCATTTCCCTTTTACCTTTTTTCCCTTCTTCTATCCCTTAATAATAACCATATGTAGTCCCATTTCAAAAAATTAGCGGGTTCACGAGTAGAGGACTTCACGGGTCTTCATCCCCATCCATTTTCCTATGCCACAATCCTGTCTGATCACCTTGTTATATTATTCTTAGCCTTTTACAACATCACAGGTTTGCAGGGTTGAGATTTCATTCTCAAAGTTTCGTGATCTCCACTTTGCACCCAAAATTTCGTGGTCCACATTTCAATCGTCATACTTTTCACAGGACTTGAGTCCCTAAAAGAATTTTATTTCTCCTCCATGCAAGTTCGACTGACTTCTTTTATACACAAATTATCTTTTATCATCCACAACTGCGGGTTCACAGGTTCTTGGGTTGGTGGTCTCATGAAAAGATTAATATTCAAATCTACTCTCATTCGTCCTCGCCATTCTCGTTCTTTTTCCAATATGCATTAAATGTTGTTTAATGATAACAATTGATTGTGCATTAAATCTCATCCCAGATATCACACTACAAAAGGGACAAAAAATTATTTATGGCTTCCTATTTGGTATTTACTATTGT
Source organism: Picea glauca (assembly GCA_000966675.3). NCBI lineage: Eukaryota > Viridiplantae > Streptophyta > Pinopsida > Pinales > Pinaceae > Picea > Picea glauca. The sequence continues at coordinate 1,959,315 of JZKD02S2167067.1, read as the reverse complement.
GTATTGTTGTCAATTTCCAAAATTGACTATAAGTAAGAGGGTGAAATATGAAATAGATCTATTTGCTTTCGAGTATCAGGCGTTGTGGAGACACAATACCTCACTTTATTTTTACTAAGTTTACAATGATTTTGTCTCATTCTTCAAAGGGCTGTTGTTTGGTGAAAATACCCGAAGGATATTGGACCAATCTAACAAATTCTTAGAGAAAAAATAATAACTCTTCAAAAGACTCATGTAGATAGATCTAGTAGGAGGTATTGATGAGGTACAAGACCCTAAATTAATTGTCAATTCAATGTTTCTAACAAAGCAACAATTTGACAAACAAGTTGAGATATTTCAAGGGTTATCAGTTGAATTTTTTTTAAGCATACTTGAACATAACGAAGATGAAATAGACAATTGGCTAATTGATTATTTCATGAAATATCAATATATTGAGGAAGAAGTACATGGTATTTCTCTTGACTTAAGATACTTGGAAGGAGAATTATTCAGCATTAAAATTAAGCATGAAATAAATTTTTCATGAATGAAAAACTATATTGAAGATTGGTTTGAAAATAAAATTGACAAATTAACCAAAGAAGGTAAATAAATAGTTGAGACAATTCCTATAACCATCAATGAATAAAATAAAAGGACATCAACAAGTAAGTGAAGAAATGATATACGATCGTAGTAAGCTCATGTTGATCATATCTTGCTTTCTTTATCAGTTTTTCATCTAGTTACTTCGCTTCTTTAACTAGAAAGTTTTAATCGAAATATGATATTTATCCTTGTCTTCTTTCCAGGTCTTTCTACTTTGTATTCTCCCACCATCGTCCTTCTACAACACACTTCTTGTTTATCCTTTATTTATGGTTTGCGGGAGCCTCAATCCCAATCCTAAGGAAAATCACATTTAAATTTCAAGGCTTTGTAACATACTATATATTTTTAAGAAATCCCAAGAGAACTGTTTCAGGATCATTTTTTACTATAATTTATGACTCTGAGTTTTGAGTATAAAGTATTTAAGATTTATCTATCATTATCTTTATTTTAGCTCCCCATATGTTCACTCTATTAAATTTCTCTTATGCATGCACACTAGCTTCTTTTTATTTCATGTGATCAGAAATCTTTAGTTTAACTATGATGGATGTGAGGAAATTTTGTTTACCTTTTTTAAGTATATGAAGTTCGAGGTTCCTAGTCATTTTTCAAGGACTCTCTTTTAAAGGAAAAAAGAATTTTTTTTCTTTCTTGTTACAATTTTCTTGCAATCTTTATATTTCTTTGATTATCATGAAAAACTTCATCAAGGTCCTATATTCTAAAACAAATTGAGAGTTCCAAGAAAATATTAAAACAAAGAGGAGTACCACCTCTATAAAAATGCAGGGGGATTTGTATCCCCATGAGGTTGTTGTTTTGGTCCTGATGGATTCAAGCATCAACATTTTTGGCAAATCCCTTGGGGAATTGAATTGAAATTTAAAATCTGGCTTAGAACATTTTGAAAGATACATGACTTTGCTCCAGGATGATCAACCCTGCCTAGAAATTGGATTAAATAATCAATGAAGCATCTTACATCAGCTATATAATATGATAATAATGACATCTGAAAGTAGATAAGAAATGGAAATATCTTGGTAGGCATTGGTCCAAGAAGAAGAAAGATAAATCCTTCTTAGATAGAGTAGAGACGAGAGACAAGACCGAAGAAATGAAAAACTAGCTAGAGAAGCACAAGAACCATGTCGGGATTGAAGTTGGGCGAATACAAGGGACCCATTACCAGAAGTAAAATAAATCAACTTTGTATTCGAGGAAGTGGAAATCATATTCCTGAAATACCTTTGGACATGGAGGTAAGAAATCAACAACCGCGAGAAGAACCAAGAAGAGAATCTCATGAAGAAAGATAGGGATGTGGAAGAGGTGTTGTAAGAAATCAAGAAGACCTAATATTTGGAAAGTGAAGAAGAGTAAGGGATTACCCCTTAAATCTTCGAGGTGAGAAACATGATCTCACTGTTCTCTCTAAGGGAACCTTAAGTAATTTTCGGGAGATGGAACAATTGATGCCAAAAGACATCTTAACTTGTTTCTTGATGTTTGTGATTTTGATCGAGTTGAATATGACGATATAATGGTAAGGTTATTTCTTCAGACCTTATTAGGGAGAGTATATGAATGGTATACGACATTACCTAGTAGGTCAATTAAATCATTTAATGACCTCAAATCTATGTTCTTAACTATGTTCGCTCCTCTAGTTGCATATCATACCCTTCTTACCAATTTAACCTAGATTGGTTTGAGGAAGAATGAGAGAATACGAGATTTCAATCTCAGGTTCAATAAAACTTTGAGTAAGATTATAGAATATAAAATACCTAATGACCCAGTGATACTTGGTTGTTATATGAGTGTAATTTCCTCAAATGTAAAATATACTATGAGAACATCCTAGATGGATACCTTGGAAGAAGCAATGATTAAGGCCACATTATGATTGAGGTGAGTGTTGACCCCGACATTATCTTGGGAAAAGTGCATAGGTAGCTGGGAGGCCTAAATATTGATGATCAAGGGGCCTCTAGCTCAAGAAGGAATGAAGAACAGAAATCGTGACCCACTCAAAATCCATCAATTGGAGGAGGATTTTGTATGGGAACCATACCATATGTGAATGGATACCTTGTTGTAGCACAAGAAACCAAACAAAGAATTTAAATTGCAGAAATGAATAGAACCATTAGACAGATACAAAATGAGATAATCATATTAAGAAGGGGAGATAATCCTGTAGCGAATCCTATAATATTGATCCAAGAGAAAAGAAGGAACCAGCCCCAAGAAAACAAAGTGAGGTTTAAAAATATGGATAATACACAAAGACAGAAGGTACCCACGAAACCAACCCCAAATGCAATTGTTTTGGATGATATATATGATGAGAAAATGGTTGAGCATGGGAACAATTACTTACTTGATGAAAGTTATGAAATTATACAAATGGATGGATGTGAGGAATCTATGTATATAATTTAAGAAGGCAACAATGACCCTGACTTGCAAGAGAATGTTTCCCAAACACGCACATTTGTTAATAATTCCAACAATAAAAATGATTCTAAAAATGAAAATGAGAAAGATAAAGAAAAAGGTGAATGAGAAAAAGGAAAATGAAAATGTGATAGATAGTGCTACTAGCAAGAAGCAACATATGATGTCAAATCATACTCAAATGAAGTACAACGTAGTAGAGGACTTAAGTAAGATAAGCATAACTCTCTCTTTCACAGAGGTAGTAAAGATCCCTTGACAAAGGGAGAATATTTTGAGATTGTTGGATGACCCGTCTGGAAAAATGGAGGTTGTTGTTATAAGTCTGAAACAAAGCCAGAACACATCAACAGTCAAATTGAGAGGTAAAATCCCACCTTTTTTATATTTCAATTGAAAATAATGATGTTTCCCTTCATAATTTCTTACTTGATACTAGAGAAACCAATAATATTATTCCACCGGAGGTCATGGAGGCATTGGGAATGAAATGCACCAAATATTATGAGACAGATGAAAGTATATATGCAATTGATTCTGGACAAGTTCCATCTTATGGAGGAATCAAATTTTTTTATGCTTGGATCACAGTGGCTCTACATATTATTAGAGTTTTCAATATTATTGTAGTAGACCTTCCCCCTGCATATGAAATTTTTCTAGGAAGATATTAGTCATCTATGATTGGAGGATACATAATGAATGACAAAAGCTGCATGATGTTGCCAGATAAAGGAGGAGTGATGATTAAGGTCTCTCATGAACCCAAGAGACCCTTCTATTTCAAAAAGAAGGAAAATGAATTAATGGAAGATTATATAGACATAGGAATAAAAAACTATGCCTCTAGGAGTGGATTTAGAATTGTTGTTGCTAATCCATGAAATATTGTGCACCCACATGATATCAAACATGAATTTGCATGTACTAATAATGAAACAAAATACGAATCTTTAATTCAAGGAATGATCCTTGCACAAGAAATTAATATAAAACATCTTATTGTTATTGGGGACTCTTATTTGGTGATAAATCAAGTTACCCAGATGTATAAAATTAAAAAACAAAGACTCAAGTTATATTTCAAAAGAGTTAACGAATTGATCGAATCTTTCATCTCTTTCAACATTTCTTTCATTCCAAGGGACAAGAATCAGAAGGCAGATTCATTGTCTATGGTCGCCTCAATGTCAAACCCAGATGATGCTCAAAGAAAAACATATTTTCAAGTAAAAAGAGTATTCCGACCTTTTGTACCTAATAACCAGGAATATTAACAAGTATTTGATAATGATGAACATTTGGAATTTTTTTTGTTGAACGATGATGATGATGATGATGAAGACAATAACATATCTATTCTTGAGAAGGATTGTATTCAATTTGAGTATCTTTTTACAAGAGACAATCACACTAAAAATATCTTCGAAGAAATTTCACTCTGAAAGGTCCAAGAAACACAAAAAATTAATATTGGAACTGATAGTTCCCCAAAATATGTCAACTTGGGAGTTGATTGCACAATTGAAGAAGTTGATCAATATTTTTCATTATTTAAAGAATATCTTGATGTGTTTGCATGGATTTTTGATGATTTGAAGGCTTATGATAAATAAATATTTCAACATATTATTCCCCTAAGAGAAGGGGAAAATTTGGTCAAGAAAAAGATAAGGATGATGAACCCCAAATTAAAACCTCTCGTAAAGGTTGAATTGGAGAAATTAAAAAAGGATGGAATAATAATAGACCCCATTAAACATTCTGATTGGATTTCAAATCATGTGATAGTAAGAAATAATAATGGGGATATTCAGATGTGTGTAGATTTCAGGGATCTTAACAAAGAAAGTGTAAAGGATAATTATCCTTTACCTAACATGGAGTTTCTTCTCCAACAAGTCACGGGATCATCCTGCATGTCCATGTTAGATGGATTTTCTAGGTATAATAAAGTCTTAGTTGATGAATAAGACAGAGCAAAGACACCATTCATAACATCTTGGGAGATATTTTCATATTTTAGGATTCCCTTTGGTTTGAAGAATGCAAGAGCTACATTTTAGAGGGCTATGGATCATTCTTTTGAGGGGTTGATAGGAAAATTAATGGTGGATTATCAATATGACTAATAGTACATTTAAAAACAAGGAGTGATCACATTCATCACCTAAGGAAAGTTTTTGACAGGTGAAGATTATATGGTATTTCATTAAATCCAAAGAAATGTTTATTCAATGTAACTCAAGGAAAATTGTTGGATCATATTGTGTGCAAGTAAATAATCTATATAGATCCTGAAAGATTTAAATCTATAAATTAACTTAAACCTCCATCATCTAACAAAGGAGTTCAATCATTTTTTGACAAGATCAAACTTGTACGAATATTTGTCGTCGACTATGAAAGTATCGTGAAGCTGATCAATTTATTGTTGAAAAAGGACCAAAGGTTTGAATGTACAATGAATACATAAGAATATTTTAATAATATCAAAAAGGAAATCACTACAAATCCAGTCCTTGTTAGCCCATATTTTCAAAGAGACTTCATAATTTACTCATTCACTACAAAAAGGATGGTTTCATCTATTCATACTCAGAGCAATACCGAGGTTGATGAACTATTGATTAGTTTTATGAGCAAGACCCTTCGTGATTATGAATTGAGATACTAAAATTGGAGAAACAAGCCCTATATCTTGCGAAGGCGGTGGCGCACTTTCAGACTTACATATTAAATTCCTTTGTCGTTGATTATATCCCATCCTCTCCTATGAAGATTCTTTTAAATAAGCAATTGAGAGAAGGAAAATGGGCAATTTTGATGGAAAAAATTCAAGAATATGACATTGAAATAAAACCTTTAAAGGCATTCAAAGGAAAGGGTTTAAGTAAACTCATTGAAAACAATGATTCTTTGGATGTAATGATTTCAATTTTAGTAGGAGAACCCATGGCAAATTCAAAATGGTATAGAGATATTATATTTTATTTGACGTCTGGAAAATTCCCAGTCACCATGAACCCTAAAGAGCGAAGGACATTGAAGATGAAATCGATTCAATATGTGATGATTGTTGATATATTGTTCAAAAGGAACTATGATGGTATATTGTTGAGATGTATTGATGAAAGGAAAGGTCAAGAATTTATGAAAGAATCGAATGAAGGAATATGTGGTGGAAATTTTGCGCCTACCGCCACCACCCATAAGATAATAAGATTTGGTTTTTATTTTCCATCAATTTTTAAAGACTCATATGCCACAATAAGGAAGTGTGTAGGAAAATAAAAAAAATATGCAATGTCATTACAACCTATATCTGTACAAGAACCATTTTCCCAGTGGAGATTTCATGTCCTTGGGCCAATAAACCCAAATTCCAGCAAGGGACAGATATATATTCTCACCGCTATAGATTATTTTACAAAGTGGAAAGAGGTAATGGCATTAAAAAATGTTGATTCTGAAGAGTTGATTAAGTTTCTCAAAGACAATATTTTGTCAAGATTCGATGTCCCACAAAAATTCATCACTGATAATGGGTCGATTTTCATTGGTTCAAAATTTACAGAATTTTGTGGAGAATATAGAATTGTTATGGGACAATAATAAAACTACTATCCATAAGGGAATGTCTTGTGGAATCCACCAATAATATGCTCATTCAGATATTGAAGAAAATTGTTGATAAGAACTAAAGGAATTGGCATTTAAAGTTGACTTATGCATTGTGGGTGAGCATAATGACTGCAAAGGACAACACTGGGATGTCTCTGTATACTTTGGTTTTTGGGAAAGATGAAAAAATGTCAATTATATTTTAGATGAATGCCTTGAATTTTGTGGTCAATATAGAGGATGCAGAATATTTTTCACCTATGCAAAATAGGGTAAATCAGTTATTTAAATTGGAGGAAAAAAAAAGTAAAGTCATAGAAAAAACTTCTCAAAGACAATAAAGTGTCAAAACATATTTTGACTAGAATACAACCATAAAAGATTTTCATAGGGGTGAACTGGTTTTACTATAGAATAAAGATAAGGAGAAACCATCGATGCACACAAAATTCGAAGCACTCTAGATCGAGCCATACATCATTGAAAAAATAATCGCATTTAATTCTTATATGCTCAAAGATATGAATGGTAAAATGTTAATGTTTCTCGTCAATGGGCAACATTTGAAAGGATTCTTCATCTAAAAATCTCCTCATCTCCTTCCACATAATTTTCTTTTATTTAGTTTGTATATTCTTATAGTTGACTCCATATCCCAATCGATGGAAGCACCTGTCATCAAGATTATGGATTCTTGACAACCGACAGGGGGTTATCATTCCATAGTTGGAGCCAGTTGTTGAGATCAATTCTTACTTCTGAAATTTCCTTCCCCTTTATATTTTACCAACTTCTTTTTTCCATTTATTTTCCCTCTTCTATACCTACCCCTTTTCCCCTTAATATATCCCTTTCTAATTACCATACATAGTCGTATTTCAAAAAAAATGGATGGTTCAAGGTTAGGTGGGTTCACAGGTCTTCATCCCCATCCATTTTCCTATGCCACAAGCCCATCTGACTGCCTTGCTATATTATACTTATCCTTTTTTCAAAATTGTGGGTTCGCGGGGTCGATATTTCATTCTCCAAGTTCTACGATCTCCACTTTGCACCCAAAATTATGTGATCCTCATTTCAACCATCAGACTTGTCGCGAGTCTTCAGTCCCTAAAAGAATTTTATTTCTCCCGCATGCAAGTACAACTGACTTCTTTTATATACAACTTATTTTTTATCAACCACAACCACGGGTTGGTGGGTTCATGAAAAGATTAATATTCAAATATACTCTTGTCCATCCTCGCCATTCTCGTGTTTTTTCCAATAACATTAAAAGTTATTTAATGCTAACAACTAATTGTGAAAGCTCTAAAAACTTTATTCATTAATGGACAAATACTCGAGGAGATTACTCATTAAATGGAATTAATTCGTCATTTTCCAAAGTATTATATTATTTTCATCTCCCCAAAAATATTTATTTCAATTTATTATTCAGCTGAAAATTACCTTTGTCAACCTAATGGCAGCAGCAACTAGAAAGAAATTATGTGGAGATACTTTAAATATTTTTGGTTGTGAAGACCAGAATTTCAGTGGTCAAGAGCATATTCATATTACTCATCTCCTTCTACACAAAAAGACGTAATATGGGCATATGGAATTTCTCGTGCAAGGTGTGTTCCTGAGGTGTTTGACTGAAAATAACTTGTTGCATGTTCCACTGAGAAGTATGTGTTGAGCTATATAATTATACAAATCCAAGATCGTTCCCCCATTTCCCTATCACCGCAAGTTTTTTGCAAGATGTTGAAGCTCCCACAACCAACACTCACCTTCAAAGGAGAAGACTGTAGAGATTTTCTGAATAAAGATAACAATGGCTTGGACGTCCTTCCTGAATATTTAGAGAATCCTACGTCTATTCCAAAAGTCATAATTGAGATCCAAGTCAACTATTTTAAAAATCCCTTTTGAGAGATTGTGTGGTTGTTCACCAAGTTGACAAGTCAATAAAGCATTGCTACCATTTATAACATGATTCTATATATTTTATATTTTATAGTAAAAGAACAGACTATATTTGACCGGGGAAAATTGATTTCTATTGAAATCTAATCCCAATTATCACACTACAAAAGGGACAAAAAATTACTTATGGCTTCCTATTTGGTATTTTCTATAGTGTGTTGTTGTTAATTTTCAAAATTGACTATAAGTAAGAGGGTGAACTGTGAAATAAATCTTGTTACCTTCTAGTATCAGGCATTGTGGAGACACAACACCTCTCTATATTTTTATGAAGTTTACAATGATTTTGTCTCAATGTTCAAAGGGTTGTTGTTTGGTGAAAATACCCCAAGGATATCTGACCAGGTTAACAAATTCTTAGAGAAAAAATAAAAACTCTTCAAAAGACTCACGAAGATAGATATAGAAGGAGGTACTAATGAGGTACAAGACCATAAATTAATTCTCAGTTCAATGTTTCTAACAAAGAAACAATTTGACGAACAATTTGAGATATTTAAAGGGTTATGAGTTGAAAAAAATTATGGCATACTTGAATATAATGAAAATTAAATAGACAATTGGCTAGTTGATTATTCTGTGAAAAAAGAAGATATTGAGGAAGCAATACATGGTATTTCTCTGTACTTAAGAGACTTGGAAGGTGAATTATTAAACATTAAAATAAAGCATGAAATAAACGTTGCACCAATGAAAAAATATATCGAAGATTGGTTCAAAAAGGAAACTCAAAAATTAACCAAAGAAAGGAAAGAAACAGTTTTGATGGTTCCTATAACTGTCAATGAAGACAATAAAATTACAACATAAATCAAGTGAATACAAAATATACCATCATAGTAAGTTCATGGTGATCATATCTTTCTTTCTTTATCAGTTTTTCATCTAGTTAATATGCTTCTTTAAGTAGAAAGGTTTAACTGAAATCTGATAACTTCTCCCTGTCTTCTTTCTAGGTCTTGCTACTTTGTCTTCTCCCACCATCCTCCTTCTATATCTCACTTCCTTTTTATTTTTTATTTATGTTCCATGGGATCCCCAGTCCCAGTCCTACGGAAAAACACATTTAAATTTCAAGCTTTTGTAACTACCTATATATTTTTCAAAAATCCCAAGAGAACTAGATCATTTTTTACTTTATGTTATAACTCAGAGTTTTGAGTATAAAGTTTTGACATTGATCTATCATTATCTTTGTTTGATCTCCCCAGGTGATCACTCTATTAAAGTTCTCTTATGCATCCATAACATCTTCTTTTATTTTATGTGATAAAAAATGTTTAGTTTAACTATGATGGATGTGATGAATTTTTTTTTACCTTCTTTAAGTATATGAAGTGTGAGTTTCCTGGTCATTTCTCAGGGACTCTCTTTTTAAAGGAGAAAATTATTTTTTTTCTTTATTGTTGTCTTTTTCTTGCAATCTTTATATTTCTTTGATTATCACGACATAATTCCTCAAAGTCCTATATTCTAAAAAAAAATATAGTGTTCCAAGAAAATATTAAAACAAAGAGGAGTGCCACCTCTATAAAAATGAAGGGGGATCTGTGTTAGAATATAATGGATGTGCTCATTTTACCATTGAAAATATCTCTATTGTCACCCAAACATAGGCTGAATCCACCCTCCAAGCACCTTAACCTTGACAGAGAATCACTCTGGAAGCAAACCCTAAGCTAGATAGCCAAACAAAGGGTAGTGTACCTTTCCGCAAGGATAGCGCACCAACAAGAGCTGATCAGATAGTCCAAACCCTATCCAAGAGATAGTCCAAGCCAAACATGATATGCTAGCTACAACAGCTACAATGGAAACTCTCCTCCAAACCTACGCACAAAACTAGGCATTGCAGTGCACACAAGTGCTACTCTGCAATTCTGAAGCTGCCTACCAGAATGAAGATTGGCCTCTTATATTTATAGTAATTTTGGCTAACTACCTGGGTCGAATTCTCATTCTGGGTATCTATCTGTTCAATATATATTATTGCTTCTGGCCGACTTCTTCTCTTGGAGACTAATAACATAATACAAACTATCTTCTTGATCCGACAAGTCTTCTAGGGTTATTAGCCAACTCATTAGGGTTTCTTCTTGCTTCCTAGAGTATTCTATTCTCATCAGGTTTACACGTGGAGGTAAATACCTCCTGAAGCTACCATAATATCAACACTCCCTCCTAGCTAGGGTGGTATTTCAGGTAACGGTCTTGAGCACAAAACATACCATTCACCCAGTAGCATCAACATAGTTGTCTAGACTATCTCATGACTAGATCATGAGCACCATCATCACCATCAGTGTCATCAGCTGCATCATCTCTCGAAACCATACTCTATCTCAGTAATTAGACATGATGCTCACTCCACAGAGTGACACAAGAGCCATTCTTCTAATCTATAAGAATAAATGTTCTGAACAATTTTCTATTTGGGAAATCTCTATTCATTGATTATCCATCTAGCTGATAATCATTTTCAACATTGTTGATAGTATTCAAGGAAATCAGAACAATATCATTCAATAGAACACAACTGTGTCTATCTATAGCAGTGCACAACTACAATCCGGTGGTACACTACCACACCAAGTAGCACACAGGTACTTGATCAGTAACGTATAGTCACAAACAATGGAACACATCCACCATAGAAGTATACATCTATTGTCATACAGTATTCATAACAATCATCTGATATCAACCTGCAAAAAAACATTGTTATGATATAGACTTAATCATCTGGGCGATTCTTCCACTCACATCTGTGAGATCTCAAAAGAGCATCTGCCCTCAAAAATTAAGACATCAATGATGAGCTATCTGGACTATTCTTCTCAAGCAAGGAAGAATAGTTGTCATGATTTATGATCCTAGACCATTCCCCACCCTGGGCCATTCCTTCGACACTAAACAAAGTGTAACCTGGAGAGAATGAATCTGCCCTAAGGAATGCATGTCCCCGATTGTTGAGCCTGGACAATTCCCCACCCTGGGCCATTCCTCCGACACTAAACAAAGTGCAACCTGGAGAGAATGAATACACCCTAAGGAATGATTGTTCGGATCATTTCCCTGTTAACCACAAGAGGAAAATATTTTCATGTACCAACCTCCAAAACAGACCATTCATCATGTTAACCACAATGAGAAATCGTTGTCTGATGAGGCGGGCCAGTCTTCTTGAGTAACCCTAAAAAAGAGAGACTTCCCTAGACCACTCCCCATGTTAACCGCAATGGGAAATCGTTTTCTATGGTACATCAGAAATATGGACCATTTTTCGAATTGGAAAATGTATGTCCGTCAGAAATCTCAATCCACTTTCCGAACTGGAAAGAATCTTCTCATTCAGGACCATTTTTCAAACTAAAAAATGACTGTCCATCAATGAATAATACATCAGTGCTCCCTCCCAACTTGGGATTCATCTCTTCCATTTTCAATAAGGAATTTGTCTCCACGAGCTCCAGATTGAGCACACAAACTCTTTCATATTGGATAGAAGATTTACCAAAATGTCTTCTTATCTTCTCATCTGTGGAGATATGTCTTGGAGAACCACTTTTATCCTTTTTGGACTTTATCACAGATAATGTAATACTTGATTTCAAATGTACTTCGATCTGGAACATTGGTTTTATCTGAAGGATTCATGTAGCTCTAATCAATAAAGTATATCATTGTTGGAAAATTGGAACATATCCATGTGGCACTTCTTTTGTCATCATGAGATCTGATCTTCTGAGTAACCATCTTGATACAATATCTCTGTTATAGAATATCTTCACCATGCTTTTGTTGTTCACTGGAGGTTCTCCAGCAAGTTATCTTCTTCCATTTATATACAAGGGTCTCTTTCTAGTATGCTTTCAAAGTCTTGAGGTTTTCCTTCATACGCTCTCTGTTCAATTGCTCTGGAGAACGGTCTTTGCATTTATCTGATGTAGAACTCCAACTCATGGATGTTGCGGATATAATGACTCATGTAGAGATATGTTTGGTTTACTATAACAAGTAATCATCATAGCATTCTCCCTCTGTCTGGGAGAACCTATAGTTCTAGATCTCGCAATGCTTTCATTCATGAGTCTTCCATACATTGTTCTTCACCAGAACTTTCAATTCCTCTGCTTGATTGCTTTTATTGAGTTCATATCAGGTTGATAATCTTGTGGTTCTTAATACAGTGACTAGTTGTTCTGGAATTTCTTTCTTTTTTGGAATCTTCGTGTTCTTCCTAATGTTTTTCTTTAGCTCTTGGGTCCATGGAGTTTCTTATAGATTCCATTCCCTAAAGATTCCACTTTTTCCTTCCATTATAGAATCATGGATGTGGATGGACAACCAGGGATACTTTAGGGGATGGACGTAGGTTGAACTGAACACATACTATATTTCACGGTTGCTACCATGGATATATAATTCATCATCTTCAGTGGATAATAGGATTAGCTCCCTCCTAATCCTTGCTTCATGCATGCTCTTCTTTTGGTAATATATAATTGAATCCCTCCATCTAGGAGAGTCCATGCTTTCGTCTGCATCCTTATTGTCTTCTGCAATATATAATTAGCTTCCTTCGTCTAACAGAGTCCATGATTCCGTCTTGTTATCTTCTTCAGAAACATCATAAGTCTTTCTCCAATTTCCTCTTGATTGTCGACTTCTTTCTGTCTTTGATTCTTCTAAGTCTCTTCATGATTGATTATGATTTTGGCTTATCTTGTAATGGATTCCACATGATTTGTTTGATGTATTTCATCTTTTCATGTGTATTATCTAACTTGTATAATGATAGCAATCTTTATCTTGTTGTTCTTCCATAGGTATAGTTCTTCTTCAAACACATTATCTTCAAGAGATAGATATGCAAGATATGTACAAAGACGATGCAAATAAGATATGTACAAGAACTAAGAACAATATTGTTACCTTTAGAAGAAGAAGTCTCTTTCATCCTTCTTATTCTTCTTTGTAGGTTCCTTTTCTTCGACAACTGATGCTTCATGTTTCTCCTTCCTTTTATTTAGTTTAGGACATTGGCTCTTGTAGTGACCATACTTTCAACAATTGAAGCATTGTATTTCCAAAATATCTTTCTCTTGATTTGGCTTCCTCCTTGAACCAAAATTCCTTTTGTTCCTGAAATCCTTGAACCTTGTTGTGAAGGCTTGATCATCGTACTTATTTTGGGGTTTCTCTTTTGCGCTAATCCTTGATTCTTCTTGAGCACAACAATTCCAAAGTTCTTCAAATGTCGGATACTCCTTCCTTGTGTTCATGCTTGCAGCAAATGCATCCCACGTCTTGGGAAGACCATTGATTACTATGTTCACCAATTCCTTCTCTGAAATGATCTCTTCAATAGCTTGTAGTTGATCTCTTAATTGAGAGATTCTCACAAAGTATGATGTTATGTTGTCATCATCATTCATCTTCATGTCGCAGAGCTCATTCTTCTGACTCATTATTTGTCCAACATTTCTGACTGAGAAAAGGTTTGTTAGAGCATCGTACATCTTCTTCGATGAGTCAAGATGGGAGATGTAGGGTATCAAGTGGTATTTTTATAGATTCCACTATGACACTCATAGCATTGATGTCACTTTCTTTGAACTTCTCCATAACTGCAACATTCTACGGTTCCTTCTCTTTTCCTTCTTCAAACTCTAGTTTCACGATCTTTCCTTTCATGATATCCAACACTTTATTCTTGGCAAGGATGAGGTCAATCCTTGAATTCCATGCTCTGAAGTTAGAATCTCCATATAACTTGTTTTCTGACTTCATGGAGTAAGTCGTGGTTGTTTTAACTTGGTTAACCCTAGATTTGACCAAAAACGCAGACTTGACGTATTGGCTTGCTGAGAGTATCATGAGATGTGTTAGGCTAGGGTGCACTGATCTGTCCAGAAATTAGGTCAATCCCTTCACATAAGGTGCATGAATGAGAGGATTAGGGTTTTTGCAACTACACCTACTAGTAACCCTAGTGGTAGTGCTATGGTGACTACTCCTGCTAGAAACCCTAGTGACAGTTCTTCAACGAGCTTAATATCCTTACAACTATCTTTCATTCTAGCGGTTAGACTTAATGAGGGAGGTGTGGGCCCATAACCTGTTAGAATATAATGAATGTGCTCATTTTACCATTGACAATATCTCTATTGTCACCCAACCATAGGCCGAACCCACCCTCCGAGCACCTTAACCTTGACAGAGAATCACTCTGGAAGCAAACCCTAGGCTAGATATCCAAACAAAGGGTAGTGTACCTTTCCTTAAGGATAGCACATCAACAAGAGCTAATCAGATAGTCCAAACCCTAGCCAAGAGATAGTCCAAGCCAAACGTGATTTGCTAGCTGCAACAGCTGCAATGGCATCTTTCCTCCAAACCTGCACACAAAACTGGGCATTGCAGTGCGCACAAGTGCTACTCTGCAATTCTGAAACTGCCTGCCAGTATGAAGACTGGCCTCCTGTATTTATAGTAATTCTGGCTAACTGCCTAGGCCGACTTCTAATTCTGGGTATCTATCTGTTTAGTATATATTATTTCTTCTGGATGACTTCTTCTCTTGGAGGCTAATAACCTAATAAAAATTATCTTCTTGAGTCGACAAGTCTTCTAGGGTTATTACCCAACTCATTAGGGTTTCTTCTTGCTTCTCGGAGTATTCTATTCTCGTCAAGTTTACACATGGAGGTAAATACCTCCCACAGCTACCATAATATCAACAATTTGTATCCCCATGAGGTTGTTTTTCAGTCCTGGCGGATTCAAACATCAACAATGTTCTAGATAATAACGGTATGGTTGCAGTTATATATTGTTTCATTTATTGCTTTCTTGAGATTCCAAAAAAGAGAAACACTATAATTTACTAAGAATGAGAGTGCATGATTTGTGTAGACATTAATTATTAGTTGTATTGGCCAACTTAGTGAGAGATAGATCCATGTCACTATGAGAAGGAAAATGATTGCACTAAGTGAGGTTGGATGTTGAGTGGTATGTTCTTTGGTTGGACCATAATATAGATTTATTGGAGAAGTGGTTGTGTATATTCCCTTGTTTCTTATTGAGAGAAGAGGGGTGAGGTATGGAAAACACCATAGAGAGATGCATGGAAGTGATTGAAGAGAATATCTAGGGAATGGGTTTAAGATAGATTATATAGGGTAGGTGTAGACATAAGGATGGTTTTACAGCCAAGTAATAGGCCCTATGATATCATAGGGAGTTGGGGAGAATGTAGTGATAGTGAGGGTGTCTTAGGATGAGGACTAAGAGAAAGGGACTGCGAGGTAAATGGTATTGGAATAAAAATAGAAGAAATAATATTTATGATTGGGAGACACTTACGACGATTGAGTTGTTACATCAAGTCATGGGATGCGAGTTTTTTTTTATTCCCATTGTCAAGTGTAATAGGGGCTAGCTAGTCTTTAATCTGTTTATTATGAGTGAAAAGGAATTTGGAATACTAAATAGTATTTTCTGGAGTTAGGATATGGAGACATGAGTTTTTTGTGCTAGGGTTTGTGTGGGTTTCATATAAGTGACACCATTTCTTTAGGCTATTGGATGAAGGGAGAAAACATTTATCATTTTCTGGTCAAGTGGGAGAAGATCTTAGGTTAGTAGGAGGGATAGGAGGAGTAGGGTTAGTAGTGAGGTGAGGGTTTCAAGAGGTTTAGAAATTAGGGAACCTTTCTACTTTTATTTTAATAAGAAATTAATAGATATAGGATTTTTCAAGGGAGCTACTTTCAAACAAGGCACATCAAAAAATTAAACAACAAATAAGACACAATTAAATTTGAGAATAAGTAGCTCATCTAGATATGGAATCTAGAGCTAAATTTAGAGCCATCTGAACAACTCAATGTACTACAACACTATTTGCCCAAGTGCTTGATGGAGTTGTAACCACCTACACATGAGATTGGGGATGCAACCTATAGGATAAAAAAATGCCTAATGGTGAAACAAAATGTGTCCCAAGTGGTGATGTTCTTTGCAGTAAATTTGGAAGTAGCAATGTCATTAGATCAATGTACATTTCTTGTTCTATAGATTGAGACCAACACCATGTGATCCCTTTGAAATGGTTGTTGGAAAGAGTAGGTGTTGATCCTCTATTACATTGGGGCATGTTTAGAACTATGTTTTGAGGATATAGACCGAATAATTTAAGGTTTATATCCATTCAATTATAATTTATATTTTATTAAGGAAATTCTTGTATTGAGATGAAAGATAGAGCATTATGGTTTTTTTATTACGAATTCCTGTAATAATTTCCTAAGCTCTGAAGGTATGGTTTCCTTAGAGGCTTTGGTATCTTATGATGAACATTATTTATCAAGAGCCATGAGTGAACTAAGAGGATGAGGGAGAAATATCTACAAAATGTTAGTGGCTAAAGAACCGTAGCGCACTAGAGAAGGGTGGATTTTTCATTCTACTATAACTTTCCTAATATTTTCTTCATTTTCAAAGTATAATCAAAATTTACAAATTTACCTCTCAATTAAGTGACCAGCTTCTCCCAATTCTAATCTTATCTTTTCCCCTCCAATTTGTGTCCCTCTTCGACTCTTGTCAACAATCATATGAAAGGCTCATCAATATTTCACCAACAATTTTCCCTCTTTGGTGCCTATAACCTTCAAACTCAAAGTCATTAGAGAAATTTTGAGCCGTAAAATGGGGCTTTTAAGGAAAATAATAGTTAAAATAATAAAATAAGAGTACCTATACTTGAAATTTGAGTAAGCATATAAAGTGATCGCTCAAAAATATGATTAAAAAAGTATTTTTCTTTGTTTCACTCCAAAACTATTTACCCCTATGGTTGACATCATCACCTTGAATCATATTGTTTCTTTTAAAGTTGATGTTGATAACACACACAAAAGAAAAAATAAGCCCATTTTTATTGTCAAAATTTCTCTAATGACTAGTGTATTTCTTTAATCCACTTCGCCAATTATTTTGGATTTGAACTTCCATAAAAATTGGCACTGCTAAGTTTTCCTTTCGATGGCCCAACCAAACCAAAACATACTCCATATGGACTTTGCCTCACTCAGAGCACACCCATACTCTGACCTCAGCCAACTCGCACTAAGTCTTTAGTCATGCAGAATGACAGGAACATGTCAAGCCATGCCAAACCCACATGTCAGACTAAACACTTAGCAAATTAACACATACACTTGTTCTATGTTCATATGTTATACTTAACCAACAACATGTAAGCATACATAATGGAACACAACACAAATATATGTTGGGTGACAGAAGGTGTTCTTAACACCCGTATAATCTCATAATATAGGAAGTTACAATTACAAAGATTTTACAACAGATTCACAACTCACAAAATTATGAAAACCGTACCCTGGCCAAGTCATCCCACAACTTGCCTTGGTCTTTGTTTTCACATGATCTCTTGCTAGACTCTTTGACCAAAATCTTCGTTGCACCCAAACCTACTCGTCTAACTACGATCATCACAACAAATTCTTCCAACTTCGATCGTGCTTTGGCGTTACTTGGCGACTCGTTCACTTTTGGGATCTTCATGTGCACTCGTTTCCTTTGGTTGTGCTTCTCCATACTTTGTCTTCGTTTCCGAAGTCCTCTTGTTCTCTAACTCAAGTTCTAAAATGTGCAAAATTTGATTTGTGATCAGTATGAAAGAAAACAAATCACAACAACACATGAAGAGAAGATGAAATTTAGACACCCTATACCTATGCATAGAATTTTGGAGGTTCTTAACCTACACTAGAGCCAACAAAACAACCTCTACACAATGTTACCATGTATAGTCCAACATGGAGAAATCACACATATAAAATAATAATGTCACAACTCAAGGAATGGGTAACAAAAGAAGACATTGTGGAGGGGGCATCTCAAGGTGGATGGAAGGACCTAATCAGGAGTGGAAAGATAAATGTGATATGCTCTTAAAGCATCTACTAAACCTTAATGTATGATAGTAACTTTTCATTACTTACAATTTTTATGTACTTATAACTTCTCATTGCATCAAGTGTAGTGAGGTTCTCTACATCTCATTATGGGGGAGATGTTGTCATGTTAAACTTATGTTATATAAGGTTAGATAAAACAATTATAGTCCGCTCAATTTTAAAAAGTTAATAATAATAAAATAAAAATTAACAAACCATTATATATTACACACATATATATACTACGTACTTAGATATGACAACATCTAAAATATTAATTCCTTCATATTAAGTGATATTAAAAAGAATTAAATTTAATTCTATTAGATACTTCATAGATAGAGATTTAAGATGAATCTAAATTGGTTTAAAAGACACAAAAATATTCTCCTTTCATTAATATTATTAATATTAATTACACACTCTTAACACCTCTCCTCTCATATCATGTCATCTCTACATAAAAAAATTAAAAAATCTCTACATAAAAAAAAGCCTATCAACATCACATTTTTCAAATATCCAAAGAGGGATACCTACTTAAATGATAGTTTTATTTATTACCTTATGCAAAAGCTTATTCTTTGAATCCCTCCTCACATTATAATTATTGTCATGTAGTCGATTGATGAGATACTATAACTGGTTTTGTTGATACCTTGTATGTTTAAACTAATGCTCATAAAATCCTTGTAATATATTCGCTAATAGTAGATAGCTATATAGCTATATGACATTTTAGTTTGTAGCCTTATACGGATTAATAGAAGAGTACGTTCCGAGGAAATGTGGAATAATAAGTTTCAGACAAATATGAATAAGCTTGATAACTTTATCTAAATGGTTTTCCTGAATTAAAGTTTATATAGGCAAAGCTTGAAGTATCTCTCGAAAATTTACAATGGAATTTTAAAATGAGTGTTGTAGATGTCATATTCAATATTTTGACGAAAAATCATGAAACGGAGTGGGGCAGTTAACAATTGCCGTTTATATAGACTTTGGTTGTTGAAGAAGTCAATTTGGATTTGATAGAGGATAACTGAAAGAAAAATGCCATTTATATAGACTCTCGGGGTTGACAAAGTCAATTTGGATTTTGTTAGAGTAACGAAAAGTAAACTTATTTTTGTGGAGGCCGTTGAAATCAGAACCAATTCTTCTGTGTGCTCACCAATTTTGTAAGTAAAAGTCGACATAGAGACAGCGAGAATATTTTTGAAAATTACTTCCTTTCATTTGAATACATTATTACGTAGTAAACAATCATTATTTTTTTTTTGTTTGTTAATTTGTGCGAGTCTTGTTGGCTACGCGATCACGCGATTAACCGTAGCTTGAGAAACCGCGACTCAGGGGCATCTAAGCCGTCAAAATCACCCGGGGATCGCACTCGGCCTGAGCCACACCAACCCTTAACATGGTTGGATTTTTTGTCCCCGGAGATTTCGAACCGGTGACTTTAACATCACGGAGTGGCTTAACAACACACTCCGTCACCGACTGTCCTACACCTCGAGGACTAGTAAACAATCATTATACGAGGACTAGTAAACAATCATTATATTTGAGTGGGTGGGTTTTTTACAAATTCTATCATATTTGTAAACGATTTGTAAAGTGTATATATTTGAGTGGGTTTTTAACAAATTCTATAATATTTGTAAACGAATTGTTGAAAGTGTAAGTCTTACTTACCGAGATTGTAATGTGGAATTGTTAGTAACGAGAATAGGATTTATGAATCCATTTACAATATTAATATTTTTTAAACTACAAAATTTTATTATTATTAATTGGGATTTTCTTTACCAAATTTTATCATATACCCAGCATTAAAAAGATTACTACTACACCAATAGATTGCTTCCTCACGTAAAATCAATGAAGAAGAAACAATTGGTTTGTCGGGAGTCGGGAGTTAATATAGTTAAATACACTCATCATATAAGCGGGTCATGGACAATCGAAATAAATAAATACACTCTCGTCGCTGAAAACGTTGAACATAGACACATATGATAAAAGCAGAAATTTGAGCGAAAAAAGCGAGTCCTGCCAACTTCCAATCCAAACTTTGGAAGCCCCCCTTTCCATCACAATGGTAAGCCTTTGCCGGGGCATAATCCGTCGTTACCTCCACAGTCACACGACAAGCCTTCTCCTATCTCTATTCATAAACCTCCTCGAGACCACATGAAGCCACCTACTTCTCCCACAGACCATCTGGATTTTCCCCACCCTTCATCACTAATTTCCAAATCCCATCCTCCTCCTCTTGTTGAGCAGCATCAACCCCCCAAGTCGGTACACGATGGACGCCACCCTGCTCCTCCGGGTAAACCCCACTATCCCATTAAGCCTTCCCATGTCCACTTGATTCCCGCAGCTGCTCCTCATGATCAGTACCGGAATCCCACGCCCTACAAACCTCGGCCGCTTCCCACTAATCAGCACAGGTCACCTTCTCCTCTCAGTCCCAAAACTCCCCTTCACAAGATCCAGATACCTACTCCCTTCAACCACAACACCAGCAAGCCCATTCATCATGGAATGTCTATCCCTCCCCCACACTCTCCCCACTTCTAGAAATCCCCACCCCCTCATAATCGCTATGGTGGCATCTACAGCGCCTCTCCTCCTATTCACCACTAATTACAGTAAGTTTTCTTGATTTCTCTCTCTCACGCATTCTGCAACATTCATGTTGCGCAGTATATCTGATTCAAATGTTTGGTTTATTGTATTGGAGGATGAGGACAGAGACGCAGCGTCTACATTATATAGAATAATATGCAGAGTACGCACGTGCACGACATGCGGCACCGATTCTACTAAAATATATAGACATATTGCATAGACAAATCTTGGCTTCCATACTCTGCTATGCTAAGATCAGATGAGACTGCAAGATCTGTTTTAAATAATTATGCTAAAATATTTGTATTAATTGGAAGTTTATATAACATATGAGGTGTGCTCAGTGCATTGTTATGATCGTTCTGTTTTTCATTTAATATATGAGATGATATCCGATCTACTTATTGCTTATACTCACAGTAGCTCATTTTCATCACTTCGGTGCGAATCATATCATGATTTACTAAGAATGTTGAAGAGAATCCACGCAATTCTTTCACACCATATGTCGTGCGAAAGTGAATATCTTATATAAAGTTGGCAGGGTAATAAAATTATCTTATATAAAGTTGACAGCGTTATAAAACAGATTAATATCAAACCAAACCGCGACAGGTTTATGATCAACGCTCAGTTTTAATCTTCTTTTAATTATAGATATGATTTGAAGGTCAACGGCCCAGGTTTATTATTACACACCTGGTAAGTTTTAATCTTCTTTCTTTTAATTATAGATATGATTTTGATGTACATTATTTCATATCCGAATATTTTTGGTTATTATAATAAATAAATTGGTTATCACAATAAATAAAGGGTTATGATTTCAAGCATTAACTTTAAGAGTTATCATTTCAACCATTAACTTTTTTGCATGACAAAACATGTAGGTATATCATTAAAACTAGTGATTAGGGTAATTAACATAATAACACGTAATCGTAAGTTTAATAATTAAATAAAGGGTTATGATTTCAACCATTAACTTCTTTGCATGACAAAACATGTGAGTATATCATTAAAACTAGTGATTAGGGTGATTAACATAATAATGGGTGATCATAAGTTTAATAATTACCCCTAGTTTTCATTTTGAATGACAAACTTTAAATGTCCACCATAAATAAAATATTTCAATATGTAACTTGAATAAAATATTTTTATATATCAATTTTATATCTTCACACACACACACATATATATAGTCCATTCCAACTAGCACATTCGGTTAAGGTGTGACCTTTAGAGTGTGGACACCCAAAAACTCAACTATGTTAAGGGTTGGTGTGGCAGAGACATGATTAGATGCCCATGTGTCGTGGTTTCTTAACTAGTGGTTGAAATGTTGGTCCCTCAAGGAATTTCTAACAAACAAACAAATATA
Organism: Picea glauca; assembly: GCA_000966675.3. Lineage (NCBI taxonomy): Eukaryota > Viridiplantae > Streptophyta > Pinopsida > Pinales > Pinaceae > Picea > Picea glauca. The sequence continues at coordinate 1,936,632 of JZKD02S2167067.1, read as the reverse complement.
TATATATATATATATATAGTAATTGAGATAACAAAATTATTTTTTATTGATAGGTGTCTATATCCAAATGTGAGAGAGATGCGTAATTCTTTCAATACTTAACATGAACTTGACCAGCAAGATTTTAAAAACTATTAATAACAAAATTGATTTCAATCTCTCGGAGAAATAAAATATTTTAATGTCCACCTTAAGTAAATATTTCAATATCATATATATATACCTTATTGGGCCTCGTCAATTTTTTATTTATTTATGATCCAACTTTATTAGTGGATCCATTTTCTCTTTCTTTTTAATGGGTTTGATATCCAATTTATTTACCAAACTAATTAAGACTAAATTATTGATTAATTTTTGTTTTAACTCTTTATTCCTATCTCTCATGTTGAAATTTTCTTTAAACTCTTCTTCTTCAAATAAAGATATTAAATTTATTGTTAATTATAACATTTGCAAAGCTTCTAATCATATAAAATCATTACATTAACAAATTTGTTTCACCAAATCTTTACAACTTTTATATTAATATTCATGCATATTCTCATCACATTTATGTTAATGATATCAATTAATTTAATTTAAATGTGAAAAACAATTTTAATATTTATTAATAAAATAATACCATTTTAATAAATTAATGACATTTTATTTTAATATTTATTAATAAAATAATATCTTTTTAATAAATTAATAAAAAAATTTGTTGTTAATAGAACATATCATTTATTTAGAGTAAACCATGGTACTTAGGATTTTGTTGTCAATAGTCCACATATATTTTATTTAGTTTAAACTATGGTGCATTCTACTCATTGGGAACCCTTTCTTGTTATGTTTACTTGGCCTTTACCTCTTTTCACAAACTTTTTTGGTATTATTTATTAAAGATACCTCACCCCATTCTTTTCTCCAATTTTTTACACAACTTCCATACACATAATTCATTTTTTCTTCTAAATTTTTAGACAACTTCCATACATATAATGGAAACCCTTGATACTTGGGGTTTTGTTGTCAATAATCCACATATCCTTTATTTAGTTTAAATTATGATGTATTCTACTTATTGGGAACCCTTTCTTGTTCTCTTTACTTGGCTTTTATTTCTTTTGACAAACCAAAGATACCTAACTCCATTCTTTTCTTGAAATTTTTACACAACTTTCATACACATAATCTATTCTTTCTTCAAAATTTTTACACAACTTCTATACACATAATGAAAACCCTTAAATTTTCCATTTGATGACACAAATTTTCATTAATCTATTATATTTGATATACTAGAAAAATTATTAAATATTAATAACTTCAAATTATAAAAAATCTTTATTTAAAAATAAAAATAAAAAATATGACATTAAGATTAAGACATTTGTGATCCCATTACCCTTAGGTGAGTGGAATGAACTAAATTTAATAAAGAAACAATTTGTATATTAAACTACCAAACAAAGAAATTAATCAAACACCATCAAACATATGTAAATGGAATGAACTGAGTTTAATGAAGAAACAATTTTTCTGTTTAATCAAACACCATCAAACATATAAATTAATGAAACTATTAGCTTTAAGTTATATAAAATCATTATCTTTAAAAAAAAATTCAAAGTTGCAGTTGCACTTGTGATCTCATTACTTTATGCGAGTGGAATGAAGTTTAATGTAAAACAATTTCAATGTTAAACAATCAAACAACATCAAACATACAAATTATTAACACTTTCGAAACATTCAAATCATTAACACTTTCGATCTTTTGGTTAAGTGAATATATCTATTAATTTAAATAAAAAGGTTATTTGTTGAGAGAGATTCGTTATTGATAAAAAGATAATAGTAGCGAAGTATGTAATATTTGATTCAAAATATAAACAAAAGAGTTCATTTTACAAAAGAATAATTTAGAAAGGTAATGTAGCGTACTCAGTCTCATGCTATGGTTAAAAAATGATGAAATATAATTTTGATACCAATTTTAAAGGGAAAAAGAACATAATATGATATATAATCTTATGCAATTGTCAATATTAATTAAAAACATGATTACAATTAATATAAGTATGCACAATAACGATTAAATACACAACAACATTAAATCATATAAAAACATTGAATTGAATGCAACATTTATCTATAATATATCTATAATAGGTAACAATAAATAAGATAAAACTTTAGACTAAATGAACAATAATTTAATTCAACATTCAATAGAAATAAGCATAGTGAATATGATCACTTATTTTAATAACAAGATGGAAAACCTACTACAAAGGATATATGTTTGACCCAAATGTAGATTTGATGTTCTAGTTCTTAACAACAAGTCACCCTAGAGGTGGGGCTGTGAATCCACAAGAGATAGTGGTTCCTAAGGCTACCTACTACCCATTCTCAATAATTGTTTTCTATAGACATTCCAATCCACCAACTCTCTTCCTCTCAACCCACACAACCCAATGAATGACATTCTCTTCTCTAACATGCAATCTCTCAAGCTATCACACCTCCTTTACCATGCAGTCTCTCAATCTATCCCACCTACCTCCAAGTCTCTATCAAAGGTTGGAAAACAAATCTCTTCGTTGGAGACACCATGAATCTACAGCTGCAATAGGAATTCTCACAACAACCATTTACTTGCACTCTTGACAATTTCTTGAATAGAATGTTACTCATATGCCTACTGCCTATATCTCCATGAAATTATAGCTCCAAAATGATGTTATACATGCCCACTTTGGATACCTTCAATCTTCAACACTCAAAACTCCTTTGATGTCCCAAAAATATACATGTAAAAACTACTCTCTTTTCCCATACAAATTTCCTTCTTTTCTCATTCTTGCTTGACTCTCACTCTTCCCCAAAAGGATTTACTTGACTCTCACACATCGACCATGTTACATGTATTAAATGATTGGGGCTTGGAAACACTCAAAGGAGAAGGGACGATTTATAGTAAGGATAATTTAGAAAGATGGTTTGGTTTTAATAAGAATGGGTAATAACCCCCCTTGGACACCCCCTCTCTTGTGGAAATGTAACATCCATGTTGTAGTCCACATTTTAATTAATGCATAGTGTATATATGAAGTGTAGCTATGGCCAAGCAATGTAATATGTGAAGTGTATTTCTTTTTTTAAATAAATAAAATGTGATACCAACTATTGGGGGACATGGAAAGAGATGGGGGATGATTTTTCCTCAAGAGAGCAGAATTCCTAAGAGGCGTCGAAGGGGGATTATTTATGAATATTAATCAAAGTCCATATTTCTGAATTTTATTATCATTGGGAACAAAACTTATGTTTTTTGGTTGAGTGTATGAGAGCCCAATCATTAAACTCTTGTAAGAGGGTGGGTGTATAGAGTCACATCCCATAGTTATTGGTAGATTGGTGTTGAAATACAATCAACATTGGGTAGAGTGACCAATCATCTGGCTTTGGAAAATAGAGGAAATTTATATAGGAAAAACAAATATTTTTACAAACATCTTTTGCATGAACAACAAGCAAAGAATAGGGAAGAAGAACACTAGAGATGGAGAAAGAAGGTTGGGTGAATTAGGGAGGGTTTTTTTAGTTAAATATTGAAGAACTAGGTTTTAAGGCCTGAAGAGGGAACTCCTGTGTGAGTTGAACTGTAAAACCATGGTACTATTGTTCTTTTCCTTGTAGTGAGTTCCTTTGATATCCCATTAGTGAGATTCCCAATTACATGTGCCAAAGAGAACATGATAAATTATTGGGATGTATCATGGAATGAGAGAAGATAAGGGGTGCATTCCTTAGGTTGTGGAGGTCAAGAGGAAGAAAGATTGTGGACATCAAGATAGATGTAGGAGAGCGCCATGAGGTTGTGGGATATCTGAGTTGTGAGTGGTCAATGAGAGAAACCATTTTCTTGTGGATTCCTAACCTCGACTCGGGGGTGACTTGTTGCTGGTATCTAGAACAAGAAGTCTATGATTTGGTGGAACTTTCATTCTAGGTAGATGGTTTCACAATTGTTTTAAGAAAGATAAGTGTTTATCTATTGTCTCGGTTAATTTATGATTTTAACCGAGGTGCCTTTTAATCCATGAGTGGCAATGATTTATATATATTTTTAGAAGATTTTATTTGTTTCACTCATGTATCTATTTGTTGCACTCATATATTTTTAGATAAATAAATGGTATCAGAAAATAGATAAATATGTGTATAATTTGTAAATGGTAAGCTACAAAACTTTAGTTAGCGGAAAAAATTGAATTTATGTGTATTTCCGTGGAGTAGTGTTCCTCACATTAAGTCAGGGCATGTTATAGATTGGTATTAGAGATTTTTGGTTCAACATAGGATTTGTGTGTGCTAGATATCAACATGAACTTGGTAAATTCTTCATTTCAACATTTGAGCTCTCTCGAATTTTGGGAAAATGGTAAAATATAAGTGAAATCCCCAAATTTTTAAGAAAATTCAAGTCATAATTGCACTCAAAATGGTTGTCATGTAGGAGTCATCTTGACTTCCAAAAAATTGAATTTGGTTTATACAAGAGAGTTAGTCACTTTCACTATGGTCGTGAAGGTCATCGGGGGGGATATGGAAAATCAAATAAGTGAAAGAAAGAATATGGGTGTGCCATATGTGCATTCAATTTTGGTTTTGCACAGTGTAGAACATGTGGTGTGTGGTATGCGCATTGAATATTGGTGTTTCACGGTGCAGATCTTAAGGTGCACACTGAATAATGGTGCATTGTATGTGCATTGAATATTGGTTTTGCATCGTACGAAATTGGTGGTGCACACAGAATATTGGTGCATGGTGTTTGCACTAAATATTGGCATTGTGGAGTGTAGAACTTCTAGTAGGCGTGAAATAATGATGCACAATATGTGCATTAAATATTGGTGTTGTGCATTTTGGAACTTATGCATGATGAATATGAGTGTGCGGTACAAAACTTGTGCACACTAAATATTGGTGTGCGGTACAAAAATTGTGCAAACTGAATATCGGTGCATGATATAAAAGTTATGTGCACTAAGTATCAATGAATAATAAAACAATTGTTCCATGCACGGGTTTCAAAAAGGAATAAGATGAGGAGGAAAAGAAAGAAAAATTAATGACAATAGAAGCAAGTCGATTTAGCAGACTATTAAAGTAGTAAACTAGTGATTTTTCGCTAAAATTTTCTAGGTTTTTAAGGTCATCAAGGTAGATTTTCCTAAATACAAAGATTGTATTGGTATGAAATGGGTTTATAAAACCAAATTTAAGTAAAAGGGTGAAGTTGAAAGATACAAGGAAAGACTAGTAGAAAATGGGTTTGCACAACAACATGGAATTGATTTTGAAAACACTTTTGCATCACTGGCTAGACTAGATACAATAAGGGTACTCTTAGCAATATTTTCTCAAAACAAATGGAATTTAAATACCAAATGGATGTGAAATATTCATTCTTAAATGGAATTCTTGAAGAAGAAGTATATGTGCAACAACCACCAAGGTATGGGATAAAAGAACATGACAATAAGGTATACATGTTAAAAAAAGATCTCTATAGCCTCAAGCAAGCTCCAAGAGATTGGTACAACATGATATAATCTTATTTGATAAGCCATGGATTTAGCAGAAGCAACAATGAACCTACTCTATATACAAAGGTAAATCAACAAGGGAAAATTATAATTATTTGTTTATATGTTGATGACATTATTTGATTGATGAGATACTATAACTGGTTTTGTTGATACCTTGTATGTTTAAACTAATGCTCATAAAATCCTTGTAATATATTCGCTAATAGTAGATAGCTATATAGCTATATGATATTTTAGTTTGTAGCCTTATACGGATTAATAGAAGAGTATGTTCCGAGGAAATGTGGAATAATAAGTTACAGACAAATCTGAATAAGCTTGATAACTTTATGTAAATGGCTTTCTTGAATTAAAGTTTATATAGACAAAGCTTCAAGTATCTCTCGGAAATTTACAATGGAATTTTAAAATTAGTGTTGTGGATGTCATATTCAATATTTTGACGAAAAATCGTGAAACGGAGTGGGGCAGTTAACAATTGCCGTTTATATAGACTTTGGTTGTTGAAGAAGTCAATTTGGATTTGATAGAGGATAACTGAAAGAAAAATGCCGTTTATATAGACTCTCGGGGTTGAGAAAGTCAATTTGGATTTTGTTAGAGTAACGAAAAGTAAACTCATTTTTGTGGAGGCCGTTGAAATCAGAACCAATTCTTCTGTGCGCTCACCAATTTTGTAAGTAAAAGTCGACATAGAGACAGCGAGAATATTTTTGAAAATTACTTCCTTTCATTTGAATACATTATTACTTAGTAAACAATCATTATATTTGAGTGGGTTTTTTACAAATTCTATCATATTTGTAAACGATTTGTTGAAAGTGTATATATTTGAGTGGGTTTTTAACAAATTCTATATTATTTGTAAACGAATTGTTGAAAGTGTAAGTTTTACTTACGGAGATTGTAATGTGGAATTGTTAGTAACGAGAATAGGATTTATGAATCCATTTACAATATTAATATTTTTTAAACTGCAAAATTTTATTATTATTAATTGGGATTTTCGTTACCAAATTTTATCATATACCCAACATTAAAAAGATTACTACTATACCAATAGATTGCTGTCGTTTCTTTCACCTAAAATTAATGAAAAGAAACAATTTGTTTGTTGGGAGTGGGGAGTTAATTACGCCGAAAGGCGTACACCTATTGACAATGGGTACAATTAATGATCTTTTAACCTTATTTAACCTTAAACCCTAATTTGATGGCTATGCATTGAAGATGCTGGCATATTCTTAGTCATCCTCCAAAATCAATGGTTCAGTTTATTGTTCATAACTTTCTTGCATTTATCAAGACATCAGTTAACATGTTTACTTTTTAACATTTACCTTATCACATTAAAAAACTACTATAAAAATATGTAATTGTGATGTTTAAATGATTAAGTAAGATTAAGCAGTGCAGCCAAACATTTTATATTAACACAGACAAATTACAAATTACCACAAACGTTTTATAACACACATTCTCAGCTGACCTTTCGACGTTCTCATCCCCCGTTAGCGACTGTGATACTATAGTTAAATACACTCATCATATAAGCGGGTAATGGACAATCGAAATAAATAAATACGCTCTCGTCGCCGCAAACGTTGAACATAGACGCATATGATAAAAGCAGAAAATTGAGCGAAAACACCGCCAATCAAGTCCTGCCAACTTCCAATCCAAACTTTAGATAAAATCACCTCTACCAAACCCAATACACGGAGCTAATCCTTCCTTGTGTGAACATAAGCTTCATAAACGGGCGCCTACAATCAGACATGATCTGCGGACCCATCGATTGTATTGTCAAAAAGCATAACCTTTTCATATCTCCACCACCTTCCTATTCTCGTGGGCGGTTGTATAGTCTATATAAACCCTCAACTCCACTCTCCCTTTCCATAGCATTCCTCCACTCTCATCCCTTCACTTGCATTTCGATTACTTTTCTCTGAGATGGCAGGAACTCTTCGTCATCATCTTCCTCCTTTCCTCCTCATCGCTTTTTCCATAATTTGCTCATACGCTTACTCCGACATCGCACATTCTCCATCTGCCGGCCCCCCTTTCCATCACAATGGTAAGCCTTTGCCGGGGCATAATCCTTCGTTACCTCCACAGTCACACGACAAGCCTTCTCCTATCTCTATTCATAAACCTCCTCGAGACCACATGAATCCACCTACTTCTCCCCCACACCCTCTCGATTTTCCCCACCCTTCATCACTAATTTCCAAATCCCATCCTCCTCCTCTTGTTGAGCAGCATCAATCCCCCAAGTCGGTACACGATGGACGCCACCCTGCTCCTCCGGGTAAACCCCACTATCCCATTAAGCCTTCCCATGTCCACTTGACTCCCGCAGCTGCTCCTCATGATCAGTACCGGAATCCCACGCCCTACAAACCTCGACCGCTTCCCACTAATCAGCACAGGTCACCTTCTCCTCTCAGTCCCAAAACTCCCCTTCACAAGATCCAGATACCTACTCCCTTCAACCACAACACCAACAAGCCCATTCATCATGGAATGTCTATCCCTCCCTCACACTCTCCCCACTTCTACAAATCCACACCCCCTCATAAACGCCATGGTGGCATCTACAGCGCCCCTCCTCCTATTCACCACTAATTACAGTAAGTTTTCTTGGCTTCTCTCTCTCTCACGCATTCTGCAACATTCATGTTGCGCAGTATATCTTATTCAAATGTTTGGTTTATTGTATTGCAGGATGAGGACAGAGAGGCAGCGTCTACATTATATAGAATAATATGCAGAGTACGCACGTGCATGACATGCGGCTCCGATTCTACTAAAATATATAGACATATTGCATAGACAAATCTTGGCCTCCATCCTCTGCTATGCTAGGATCAGATGAGACTACAAGATCTGTTTTAAATAATTATGCTAAAATATTTGTATTAATTGGAAGTTTATATAACATATGAGGTGTGGTCAGTACATTGTTATGATCGTTCTGTTTTTCATTTAATATATGAGATGATATCCGATCTACTTATTGCTTATACTCACAGTAGCTCATTTTCATCACTTCGGGGCGAATCATATCATGATTTACTAAGAATGTCGAAGAGAATCCATGCAATTCTTTCACACCATATGTCGTGCGAAAGTGAATATCTTATATAAAGTTGGCAGGGTAATAAAATTATCTTATATGAAGTTGACAGCGTTATAAAACAGATTAATATCAAACAAAACCGTGAGAGGTTTATGATCAACGCCCCAGGTTTATTATTGCACAATTATGGTAAATGGTCAGTTTTAATCTTCTTGTAATTATAGATATGATTTGATGGTCAACGCCCCAGGTTTATTATTACACACCTGGTAAGTTTTAATCTTCTTTTAATTATAGATATGATTTTAATGTACATTATTTCATATCTTTAGAATATTTTTGGTTATCACAATAAATAAAGGGTTATGATTTCAACCATTAATTTTAAGCGTTATCATTTCAATCATTAACTTTCTTGTATGATAAAACATGTGGATATATCATTAAAACTAGTGATTAGAGTAATTAACATAATAATAGATAATCATAAGTTTAATAATTAAATAAAGGGCTATGATTTCAACCATTAACTTATTTGCATGACAAAACATGTGAGTGTATCATTAAAACTAGTGATTAGGGTGATTAACATAATAATGAGTGATCATAAGTTTAATAATTACCCCTAGTTTTTATTTTGAATGACAAACTTTAAATGTCCATAAATAAAATATTTCAGTTTGTAACTTGAATAAAATATTTTTATATATCAATTTTATATCTTTACACACACACATACACACACACACACACATATATATATATATTCCATTCCAACTAGCACATCCGGTTAAGGTGTGGCCTTTAGAGTGTGGACACCCAAAAACTCAACCATGTTAAGGGTTGGTGTGGCAAAGGGAGGATTAGATGCCCATGTGTCGTGGTTTCTTAACGAATGGTTGAAATGTTGGTCCCTCAAGGAATTTCTAACAAACAAACATATATATATATATATATATATATATATATATATATATATATTAATTGAGATAACAAAATTATTTTTGTATTCACAGGTGTCTATATCCGAATGTGAGAGAGATGTGTAATTCCTTCAATACTTAACATGAAGTTGACAAGATAGATTTTAAAAAATATTAATAACAAAATTGATTTCAACCTCTTAGAGAAATAAAATAGCTTAATGTCCACCTTAAATAAATATTTCAATATCATATATATATATATACCTTATTGAGCCTGGTCAATTTGTTATTTATTTATGATCCAGCTCTATTAGTGGATCCATTTTCTCTTTCTCTTTAATGGGTTTGATATCCAATTTACTTACCAAACTAGTTAAAACTAAATTATTGATTAATTTTTGTTTTAACTCTTTATTCCTATCTTTCATGTTGAAATTTGCTTTAAACTCTTCTTATTCTTTTTGTTTTTTTAAGTAAAAAAGGATACTACCTGCTATATTATATTGACAAAAAATATAGAGAGATATAGCGTTATTGTTGCCATCAAATGTGTCGTCATTTTACCGGAAACCAACACAGTAAACTAAGACAGATGACAATATATCGTCTTGACACTGAACAACAAGATTGAAAACCATACTAAAATAAACAAACTCAAATACCTATAAACTAAAATAAACTAAAATAAACATATTAAATTTATTGTTAATTATAACATTTGCAAAGCTTTTAATCATATAAAATCATTGCAAAGCTTTTAATCGAATAAAATCATTACATTAACAAGTTTGTTTCACCAAATATTTACAACTTTTAAATTAATATCCATGCATATTCTCATCACATTTATGTCAATGATATCAATTAATTTAATGTCAATGTTAAAAACAATTTTAATATTTATTAATAAAATAATACCATTTTAATAAATTAATGACATTTTATTTTAATATTTATTAATAAAATAATATCATTTTAATAAATTAATAAATTTTAATATTTATTAATAAAATAATACCATTTTAATAAATTAATTTAATGTCAATGTTAAAAACAATTTTAATATTTATTAATAAAATAATACCATTTTAATAAATTAATGACATTTTATTTTAATATTTATTAATAAAATAATACAATTTTAATAAATTAATAAATTTTAATATTTATTAATAAAATAATACCATTTTAATAAATTAATGACATTTTATTTTAATATTTATTAATAAAATAATACAATTTTAATAAATTAATATTTTTTTTTGTTGTTAATAGAATGTATCATTTATTTAGAGTAAGCCATGGTACTTAAGATTTTGTTGTCAATAGTTCACATATCCTTTATTTAGTTTAAACTATGGTGCATTCTACTCATTGGGAACCCTTTCTTGTTATGTTTACTTGGCCTTTATATCTTTTCACAAACTTTTTGACATTTTTTTATTAAAGACACTTCATCTCATTCTTTTCTCCAATTTTTTACACAACTTCCATACACATAATCCATTCTTTCTTCCAAATTTTTACACAACTTGCATACATATAATGGAAACCCTTGATACTTAGGGTTTTGTTGTCAATAGTCCACATATCCTTTTTTTTATTTTAAACTATGGTATATTTTACTTATTGGAACCCATTCTTGTTCAATTTATTTGGCTTTTATCTCTTTTGACAAACCAAAGACACCTTACTCCATTCTTTCCTCCAAATTTTTACACAACTTTCATACACATAATCCATTCTTTCTTCAAAATTTTTACACAACTTCTATACACATAATAGAAACCCTTAAATTTCCATTTAGTGGAAAAAAATTTTATTGATCTATTATATTTGATATACTAGAAAAATTATTAAATATTAATAACTTCAAATTATAAAAAAACTTTATTTAAAATAAAAAAAAAATATGACATTAAGATTAAGACATTTGTGATCCCATTACCCTTATGTGAGTGGAATGAACTAAGTTTAATGCATAAACAATTTGAATGTTGAACTATCAAACAACATCAAACATAGAAATTAATCAAACATCGTCAAACATATGTGAGTAGAATGAACTAAGTTTAATGAAGAAACAATTTGTATGTTAAACTATCAAACAACGAAATTAATCAAACATATTTAAGTGGAATGAACTAAGTTTAATGAAGAAAAACTATCAAACAAAGAAATTAATCAAACACCATCAAACATATAAATTAATGAAACTATTAGCTTTAAGTTATATAAAATCATTCTCTTTAAAAATATTTCAAAGTTGCAGTTGCATGACTTTAAGATTAAGAGGCACTTGTGATCTAATTACCTTTATGCGCTTAGAATGAAGTTTAATGTAAAACAATTTCAATGTTAAACAATCAAACAACATCAAACATACAAACTATTTACACTTTCGAAACATACAAATTATTAACACTTTCGATCTTTTGGTTAAGTGAATATATCTATTAATTTAAATAAAAAGGTTATTTGTCGAAAGAGATTCGTTATTGATAATAAGATAATAGTAGCGAAGTATGTAATATTTGATTCAAAATACAAACAAAAGAGTTCATTTTATAAAAGAATAATTTAGAAAGGTAATGTAGCGTCTCATACTATGGTTAAAAAATGATCGAATATAATTTTGATACCAATTTTAAAGGAAGAAAATGCATAATATGATATACAATCTTATGCAATTGTCAATATTAATTAAAAACATGATTACAATTAATATAAGTATGCAAAATAACGATTAAATACACACAACAACATTAAAATCATATAAAAATATTGATTTGAATGCAACATTTATCTATAATATATTTATAATAGGTAACAATAAATAAGATAAAACTTCAGACTAAATGAACAACAATTTAACTCAACATTCAATAGAAATAAGCATAGTGAATATGATCACTTATCTTAATAACAAGATGGAAAACCTACTACAAAGGATACATGTTCGACCCAAATGTAGATTTGATGTTCTAGTTCTTAACAACAAGTCACTCTAGAAGTGGGGTTGTGAATCCACAAGAGATAGTGGTTCCTAAGGCTAGCTACTACCCATTCTCAATAATTGTTTCATATAGACATTCCAATCCACCAACTCTCTTCCTCTCAACCTACACAACCCAAGGAATGAGATTCCCTTCTCTAACATGCAATCTCTCAAGCTATCCCACCTCCTCTACCATGCAGTCTCTCAATCTATCCCACCTACCTCCAAGTCTCTATCAAAGGTTGGAAAACAAATCTCTTTGTTGGGGACACCAGGAATCTATAGTTGCAACACGAATTCTCACAACAACCATTTACTTGCACTCTTGACAATTTCTTGAATAGAATGTTACTCATATGCCTACCGCCTATATCTCCATGAAATTATAGCTCCAAAATGATGTTATACATGCCCACTTTGGCTACCTTCAAGCTTCAACACTCAAAACTCCTTTGATGTCCCAAAAATATACATGTAAAAGCTACTCTCTTTTCCCATACAAATTTCCTTATTTTCCCATTCTTGCTTGACTCTCACTCTTCCCCAAAAGGATTTACTTGACTCTCACACATCGACCATCTGACATGTATTAAATGATTGGGGCTTGGAAACGCTCAAAGGAGAAGGGAAGATTTATAGAAAGGATAATTTAAAAAGATGGTTTGGTTTTAATAAGAATGGGTAATACCCCCCCTTGGACACCCCCTCTCTTATGGAAATGTAACATCCATGTTGTAGTCCACATTTTAATTAATGCATAGTGTATATATGAAGTGTAGCTATGGCCAAGCAATGTAATATGTGAAGTGTGTTTCTTTTTTTAAATAAATCAAATGTGATACCAACTATCAAGGGACATGGAAAGAGATGGAGGATGATTTTTCCACAAGAGAGAGGAATTTCTAAGAGGCGTCGAAGGGGGATTATTTATGAATATTAATCAAAGTCCATATTTCTGAATTTTATTATCATTGGGGACAAAACTTCTGTTTTTTGGTTGAGTTTATGAGAGCCCATTCATTAAACTCTTGTAAGAGGGTGGGTGTATAGAGTCACATCCCATAGTTATTGGGAGAATGGTGTTGAAATACAATTAACATTGGGCAGAGTGACCAATCATCTGGCTTGGGAAAATAGAGGAAATTTGTATAGGAAGAACAAATATTTTTACAAACATCTTTTGCATGAACAACAAGCAAAGAATAGGGAAGAAGAACACTAGAGATGGAGAAAGAAGGTTGGGTGAATTAGGGAGCGTTTTTTGAGTTTAATATTGAAGAACTAGGTTTTAATGCCTAAAGAGGGAACTCTTGTGTGAGTTGCACTGTAAAACCATGGTACTATTGTTCTTTTCCTTGTAGTAAGTTCCTTTGACATCCCATTAGTGAGATTCCCAATTACCTGTGCCAAAGAGATCCTGATAAATGATTGGGATGTCTCATGGAATGAGAGAAGATAAGGGGTACATTCCTTAGGTTGTGGAGGTCAAGAGGAAGAAAGATTGTGGAAATCAAGATAGATGTAGGAGAACACCCTGAGGTTGTGGGATATCTGAGTTGTGAGTTGTCAATGAAAGAAACCATTTTCTTGTGGATTCCTAGCCTTAGCTCGGGGGTGACTTGTTGCTGATATCTAGAACAAGAAGTCTATGGTTTGGTGGAACTTTCATTCTAGGTAGATTGTTTCACAATTGTTTTAAAAAAGATAAGTGTTTATCTACTGTCTCAGTTAATTTATGAGTTTAATCGAGGTGCCTTTTAATCCATGAGTGGGAATGATTTATATCTTTTTTTAGAAGATTTTATTTGTTGCACTCATGTCATTTCAACATGTTGTAGATACATATAAATAAACGGTATTAGAAAATAGTTAAATATGTGTATAATTTGTAGATGGTAAGCTATAAAACTTTAGTTAGCGCAAAATTTTTGAATTTATGTGTATTTCCATGTAGTAGTGTTCCTCAGATTAAGTTGGGGTATGTTATAGATTGTTATCCGAGATTTTTGGTTCAACATAGGATTTGTGTGTGCCAGATATCAACATGAACTTGGTAAATTCTTCATTTCAGCATTTGAGCTCTCTCGAATTTTGGGAAAATGGTAAAATATAAGTGAAATCCCCAAATTTCTAAGAAAATTCAAGTCATAATTGCACTCAAAACGGTTTTCATGTAGGAGTCATTTTGACTTCCAAAAAAATGAATTTGGTTTATAGAGGAGAGTTAGTCACTTTCACTATGGTCGTGAAGGTCACCCGGGGGATATGGAAAATCAAATAAGTGAAAGAAAGAATATTGGTGCACCATATGTGCATTCAATTTTGGTTTTGTGCAGTGCAGAACATGTGGTGTGTGGTATGTGAATTGAATATTGGTGTTTCACGGTGCAGATCTTATGGTGCACACTGAATAATGATGCATTGTATGTGCATTGAATATTGGTGTTGCATCATACGAAATTGGTGGTGCACACAGAATATTGGTGCATGGTGTCTGCACTAAATATTGGCGTTGTGGAGTGTAGAACTTCTAATAGGCGTGAAATAATGATGCACAATATGTGCACTAAATATTGTTGTTGTGCATTGTGGAACTTACGCATGATGAATATCATTGTGTGGTACAAAACTTGTGCACACTAAATATTGGTGTGCGGTACAAAAATTGTGCAAACTGAATATCGGTGCATGATATAAAAGTTATGTGCACTAAGCATCGATGCATAATAAAAAAATTGGTGCATGCATGGGTTTCAAAAAGGAATAAGATAAGGAGGAAAAGAAAGAAAAATGAATGACAATAGAAGCAAGTCGATTTAGCAGACTATTAAAGTAGTAAACTAGTGATTTTTCGCTAAAATTTTCTAGTTTTTTAAGGTCATCAAGGTAGATTTTCCTAAATACCAAAATTGTATTGGTGTGAAATGGGTTTATAAAAGCAAATTTAAGTAAAAGGGTGAAGTTGAAAGACACAAGGAAAGACTAGTAGAAAATGGGTTTGCACATCAACATGGAATTGATTTTGAAAAAACTTATGCATCACTAGCTAGACTAGATACAATAATGGTACTCTTAGCAATATTTTCTCAAAACAAATGGAATTTAAATACCAAATGGATGTGAAATATTCATTCTTAAATGGAATTCTTGAAGAAGAAGTATATGTGCAACAACTACTAGGGTATGGGATAAAAGGACATGAAGATAAGGTATACATGCTAAAAAACGATCTCCATGGCCTCAAGCAAGCTCCAAGAGATTGGTACAACATGATAGAATCTTATTTGATAAGCCATGGATTTAGCAGAAGCAACAATGAACCTACTCTACATACAAAGGTAAATCAACAAGGGAAAATTATAATTGTTTGTTTATATGTTGATGACATTATTTTCAATGGAAACATGTGAGTAGATGATTTTAAATCAACAACGAGACAAGAATTTGAGATGACAAATTTGGGTTTGATGAAGTGATTCCTTGGCATAGGTAAATTGATTAGGTTCTGGAATATTTATATGTAAAAAAAAGATGCATTAAATGTGTTGAAAAGGTTTAGAATTTTGAACTGCAAGGTAAGCCCCCCCCCCGCAACACCCCCTGTAAGGTAATGGGGTTCAAATGTGGCTGAAACAAAGCCTCTAAATTAGGAATATAATCAGGCTCCACAACTAACAAAATGATTTTGAGATACATTTCAAGAACAAAATGATATGGTATTTTATACTCAAACACTGAAATAATTGTTTGATTGGCTATAGTGATAGTGACTTTGCATGTAGCCTAGATGATAGAAAGAGTACTTTTGTGTAATTTTTTCATCTCAGTTTAGGTGTGATTTCATGGGAATCCAAGAAGCATCCCATTATGACAATATCATCAAGAAAATTTGAATATGTAGCACCAACGAAAAAATCTTATCATGCAGTTTGGTTACAAAGAGTAATGAATGAACTTCAACAAGGACATGAAAGACCAACTCCAGTTTATTATGACAATAATTTAGCCATAGCCATGTCAAAGAATCATGTGCTTCACCAAAAAAGAAATCACATAGATACAAAATATCATGTTATCATAGAGCTTCTAAAAAATGGTGATATATATTTAGAATTTTATAAGTAAAAAGACCATTTATCCATTGGCAAGAGATGTTTTTGAATTTCACAAATAGAATCTAGGTGTTGTAGATTGAAGCATTCAATGATTTTAATTAATGGGGAGTGTTGACATATAATTACTCCTGATAACTACTTTTAGCAATTGATGTGGTAGTTCTAGGAAGCTCTAGAAGAGCCAATGAAATTGACTTTGAAAACCTAGTCCTAGACTATTCTCGTCTGGATTATTTATGAGAGTTTCTCCAGATCTTGCTTCATATGTATATATACCTATTATGAGATTTAGTGAAATTAATCAAGTTTTAAAGCTGCAACTCATTTGTGTAACTTTGTGTGATTTCCATGTGCACTTAAAAGTTCATACAACTGTAATTGTAGATAGCCCCTCATTCTATCAAAATCTAAGAGCGATATGTGGTCAAAGAAGACACTAAACCTTAATGTATAAGAGTAACCTTTCACTACTTACATTTTTTTTTTGTGTAATTAAAATCTTCCATGAAAATATTCTCCTTTCATTAATATTAATCGCAACCATTAAAAAAACCTATCATCTGTCACGACGTCACATTACCAATAGGGAATGCCTACTAGCACAACCGCTAACTCGCCACTGGTGAATGCCGAAAGGCTTACAGTTGAGGAAATCCGAGGTAGAGGAAACGCGCAGACAGTTGATTAAATCCGTGATAGCATGGAAACATGACTTGTCTAATACGTGTGATTTCCAAGAATGAAGTTGAAGGAGTGTCTGCTAAATGCGTTAATCTCAAAGGTTAATTATTTAAACGTGACAATCATATGATGTTACAGTGATTTCTTAATATGATTAGGTAAATGCTAAAAAGTAAACAGGTTAATTGATGCATTCATAAATGCAAGGAAGTTATCAACAATAAATCTGGCTCATTGATTTTGGAGGATGACTAAGAATATACCGGCATCTTCAATGTATAGCCATCAAATTATAATTTAATATTAAAAGATCATTAATTGTGCCCATCTCCAATAGGTATAACCTTGTGAAAAAGTTTATTCTTAAAATGCATCCTATCATTAATTACACTGAAAGCGTTCTTTTAGGGGGTTTTCTCTCTCGAATTTTCGTCGTCTGTCCATAACCATTTGGAACGATACACGTCACATGTTTTTTTGTTAATCTGCCACCTGTGATTGCAGTCCACCGCCTCAATGCAGATTTCTTCCTTCACCCATACACCACTGCATGACTTTAGCAACAGTATCAAATAACCCCGCATACACTACTCAGTATCAAATAACCCCGCATTGGCTCTTGTGTTTGCTCAACGAAAATGTCGAGTGATGGTCACAGTTCGATCCCTAGCATCCATGGGAGGCCTCAACAAAAATTAAAGATGAAGAAAGAAATGCATCATGCCATGGAGGATCTCAGGTTCACATGGATTCCTGCACTCCAAGGTTAAAGTGATCATTTCCTCACCCAATAGGTTTTGCGGCTTCCATTTATCCTGCTACAAACCACGAGACCCTGGCTTGCAAATATACTCAAAATATCACAACACCTGGTAGTTTGCAGTCACAACGATGGCCTTTCCTCTCCCATGGATCTGTCCATACAAATGCTACAATTTCCAGGTATATTCATCTCTAATGTCAGTTTGATTTGTTTTGTTATTCTTATGGATATCATCAGTTATTACTGCTCAGATAGCAGCCAAGTCTTGACTGTGTCTCTGGCTTGTCGTTTAATAAATTTTGGCTTCTGCAACGGCAACACCAGGCAAGACAACGACTGCCCCGTTGACGATCTTCTATAACAGAACCGTCAGCGTTTACGATGTCACAACGCACAAGGTATGAGCTTCAAGCTGAGCACTTCGATTTATTTGTTTAGACTAGGGTTTTTACATATTCTCATCTCTAAACGAAAGCACTTGTCACACAAGTGACAAACATCTTCCATCACTCAACAGTATAACAAAGTCGGAGAATAAGAACAGATAAACTTTCCTGGAAAGTTGATGTCTCCGTTTTGTGATAGAAAAATTAAAAAATAGATAGCAAAACAAAAAACTAATGCATCATAAATTAGGAAATGAAATTAAAGAGTTCTACATTAAACTTTAAAGTCCATAAGACCATTGCGATAGCAAAATAGAATAAGCTAAAGAAGCAAACCGAAGGAAGCCAGTTTTTCACCGATTCACACAATAAATCCTTTAAGTTGCAGTAATTTTCGTTACGACAGCCAAGATTCAACAACAACGTTTTAAAGATTTAAAGATTTAGCAAAAGTATTGTAAAGATTTAACAATTCAGCAAAATTATTTGTTGTAAATATGGTTGTGGAAACAGTACATGCCTCTGGTAGAGATTATCTCGAATTCATAGTTAGAAGAAGAATAATTAACCGCAAAATCCGATCTTCTCCGCAATTGAAAGGGGACAACAAAGCGCCGACATTGTTTCCTTAGCAGACGAATTACAGTCTTTAGAGGACTAGTGTTCTTAAGGCTTTTCGCACAGAGAAGGGAAGCTCTGAATCCATGAAAACACGAAATCATTAAACTGCAATCCAACATTTTACCTACCATGGAATGCACCATTTCTTAACCTTGTCAATAATAATTTCGATTGGAATTATTAAAGCTCCTTGCAGTTCCATGCATCATAGAATTATTCGTCTCTGCATTTCCTCTTTGTTTGAACAAATTAAAATAAAACGTTGATTGGTGCAGTTAAAGAATTATATATTCTGGGGTTTGTCGAGGCGAGTATAGTAGATCCACAAAGAGGTGATAAACTCATCTCCATAGAAAGTGTATTGCTCAGTTCATTCCTGCTCCGTTTTCGGGCCGACTATGGACGCCTCTTTGGCATGCATTTCAGTGAAAAGGGGCAGTCGAAGGCATGGGGCTGGTAGTAGCTGACGAAGAATGAGCAAGAGACACCCATTGTCACATGCTATCGTGTTTCCATCTCGTCTGGATTCTCGTTTCCAAATTTGTTGCAATTGTCGGTCACCCAACTCAGTAACATGATTATGTGTAGTGTCTAGATTAACTCTACAGGATGATGATTACAAATTTACTCCACTATTAACTTTTTATCATTTTACAGTGTTAGATTTACATTTGTGCTACATTTACTTAGGGCAGCTTCATAATTACAATTGTTTAAAAAGATTATCTGGATTTGGATTGTAATGCAACACTGCAATTTTTTTTATTAGAAGAGCCTATGGCAGGGGTCACAGCTATGACGACATGTGTTTAGGTTGTGGTATGCAAAGCCTCGTTCGCTTCCTCTACCTATTAGGAATGGATTCGTTCTAACTATCGATCTATTCTCATTGGTTCTCTTTTTTATCCATCCATTGCATAGACAGTTAAGCAATGTGTGAAGATGCACAGGACCTGAGAATGCATTCTCATAGGAAGGCTTCTTGCGCACCGGACCTGAGATCCATCCATTGCATAGACAGATACCAATGTCTGAGGATAGGACCACCATACCTGAGATCCATCCATTACATAGACACATAGCAATGTGGGAGGATGCATAGGACCTGAGAATGCATTCTCATAAGAAGGTTGCTTACCGGTTTAGAATACCTTTTAGATTTTGAAATTTAGACTTTTCTTTTTAAAAGTTTAGATGGGATATATATTTATAATCAACTATTAGTTTTGCAGGAACATGACTTTTCATAGGCAACCAGATACATTTACCTAACCCAATGGGAATGTACAACGGGATTTTTATATGTTTTTTCCACATACCCATGTTATCCCTAGAAGGAGGATGGATTTAAGTCACTAATTAGATACCAGGTCAGGTGTAGGAAACTCAATTATTGTATTATTTCTTTAGATTTGATCAAAATTTATTGAGGAAAATTTAAGATAAGATTTTAATTGGCAATTTTTTATTAGCAATTACCTTCCGATGGACTGTTATTCTCTTTCCTTCGGCAGGGAATCACTTCTAAGACTATGTGCAAACTATTCTCTAAGGACATGTCAATTATTCTGTGAGGACGCATCATATATGTTCGTGCACTATCGAATGTTGTTTCTGAGTGCATTGGGTGGTGTTTCAAGGGTTTTCATATGAATAAAGAAAGTCCGGGTGCATGAGCGTTGATAGATTCTAATTTTTCATTAGTTCTCTTAAATAGTTAAAGTAAGTGTCCATCAATCCGGTTTTAACTTTTTTTTATTTCTGTGAACAGTTAAAGTAGGTTCTCGTTGAGGCTTTCAATTTATCAATTAGATTTTATTTTTAATTAATTAGGAGATCCATGTATCAATTAGGCTTTTAGTGTATTAATTAAGTTTTTTTAATTAAATTTGAGATTTTTACTGGGCTAAGATTTTATCAAGCTGAGAGTTTTTTATGATCAAAAAAATTTTACTATATCTTTCAGCGTTCTCCAACTGCGAGTTAGCGAGCTATTGTGCTAGTAGATACAACTATCCCTACATTATCATCGCGTATATTCCTAAAGTTGCACATGTCATTCAATGATATCATCATCGACAGTTGCCATAAGGAAGTTAGGAACATGATTGGCCAAATCAAAGCAACCATGTAATTTAATTTAATGTGGGAAGTCATATCAATTAATTTAATTTAGTTTTTATATATTGATCTATTAATGGTAAAAAAAGGTTGGTGAATTGGACTCATCTATATAGGGTAAAAAATAGTTGGCAAATGGAATTGCAAAATTTAGGAGTAATTAAGAAGTCAATATTTTCAGTTTACTTCTATTTTTTTAAATTTTGATAAGAATTTTATTTTAAAATTATTATTTAATTTTATTAATTTAAATTTTGATTATAACAATAATAATAATTTATTTTTAAGGTTACGGTTAAGCCACATTAAATTGGTGTATGAGATCCCCTTGTTTGTGGGACAAGGGACCTTTCTCAGCCCAACTATTTGATTAGTAAAGTCTACAGAAGTATACATACCCTACCCCTATAGATTTGAACTTGTAACTTTTTAAAAGGAAACACATGTTCTTAACCATTAAACTCACTTAGATTGTATAAAATTATGTTAATAAATTAATTTATCTTATTTTTAAAATATATATAAAAGAAAATTATTATAAAAATATAAATTTAGATTTATCTAAATTTAAAAATATATATAAAAAAAATTTACGAAAAAAATATAGATTTAGATTTATATGAAGCGATAAGGTCTATAGATTTAGATTTATATGGAGCGATAAGGTCTTTAAATGACAAATTTCTCATCGGGACACCGAGTACATCGAGCCTCAGTCCTACGTCAAAACATATTCTCCATTAATTTCTAATCGAATTTTTACAACTGTACGGGAGACACTTTCACAAATTGATTTTCCAGTGTTTCACTTACCAAAATGAATAATAAAATATTCCATGTTTATATCAATTGCTTAAAAATATTTGTAAACTTTAATTTATAGTTAAACAAAAAAAATTGTACTAATAACCTTTAAAAAAATTAGAAAACATTATGAAAAAAATGTTTTAACATAGAAATATGTTTTTTATTTTTATTTTTTTTGTAAAGCACAAATAAGAAAAGAGTACATAATTTAAATTTTCTCTTATGGAAATGAGGAATCTCTGAGTTAATTTTTAATCATGGTATTAGTTTAAGAAAACACGTTAATTTTTAATCATGGTATTAGTTTAAGAAAACACAAATGCTCTGCGGAAAAATGGCTTGCATTCTGTGTTGCAGATAACTTTGTAAATCTGAGCTTGCGGGATCAATTCCTCTGGAGCACCAAGCTTCCCTTGGGTCTCCTCCAGTCCACTTTCGAGACCAATGTATACGGTACGTGTGCACACCTTCTTGCGTGAAACAAACACCAGTCGATCAAAATTACTTAAAAGAAAAATGAGAAATTTAAATTTTGAAATCTGTTCAACTTTACTGGTCTAATGTGTGTTATAAAAGAGATGGTGCCTCGTATGAAATCCCAGGTGGAGGGAAAAATAGTGAATCAAACTAGCGACCGCACCAGTGATCAAGAAAGTCATTATTGTTAGTATGGAGGATTACATTGTATACCATTTGGCGTGGCTCATTGAAGATATAAATAGCTTTACTAATTGGACATTCTCTTAATAGATGTAAGTTAAAATGAGAATGGTATTTCCTGTTGCAGATTACCCCAACCTCAATTAACCAACGACATTGATGTAGATCATCGAATGGTGGTCGACCCCTTTTGATGGAGTAATGGAGTGGAAAAATCAATGTATCTCCAATAACATGTCGAAATTTGCAGTTCTCGTCTATAATTTACATCAGTCTCTAGGACATTCGTTTTGGCCCCGTGGTATTTGGTAAGGTCGTTGGTGTAGGAAACACCAGTTTGGAAAAAAAATTCTTCATTTGGAAGAAATCAGATTATCATAGATCCTGCTTTTCATTTGATGTCATAGATCATGCATATAAAAACTCTTTCAATTCGTTGCAGAGAAAACTTCTTAAGAGTTTAACTGGATTGGATAAGACAATAGACAGTGTTGTTGAAGGTAAAGAGATGCTCATACAACCTCTCAAATCTTCTATCGCCTTCATAATTTTAGATGATGTAGACGACGTGAATCAGGTGAATGCACTTTTGCCTATTCAAACACATGATTTCCATTCAGGGAGTTCAATATTGATTACATCTAGAGATAAGCAAGTCCTAAGAGGCTCAAAAGTCGAAAACTAATCAATTTACAGACAAATTGGGCTTCTATAACGTTGGTTGATGCTTACGCTGCTTCCAAAATAGTTGTTCATTCTTTGTCCAATGCTATGAGGTTGGTTAAATGTTTTTTTTTTCATATCACTATGCCAGAAAGGTGCCCTTATTATTTTGGGAGTAAACATTGTTCTCATTCTGAAAGTATTACAATGGAATTGTTAGTTTACAATATTTTAGTATATTTTTTATTGTTGAGAAGCTGGATCATGAGCTATTTATTCAATCACACCCCTTGCCCCCCTCTTGTAGGGGAAGCAGCTAATAAGAAGACGAAACCAATTTATATGGGATTGAACTTTGGTGGGTATAAAACACCCCACTTTATTATTTAATCAAGACCCTGCTTTACCATCCAACCAAGGCTCAAATGGGATAGCAATTTTGGGATTGAACTTTGGTGGATATGAAACACCCCACTTTATATTTTAATCAAGACCCTACTTTACCATCCAACCAAGGATCAAATGGGATTGGGATTGATTGGTTTGATGTTTTAGATTTTGGACCCAGTTGGGGTTAATTGAGGTTGATTGGTTTCATTTTTTATATTTTCTATCTAAAACACAAATCAATTTGACCCAATTTCTAAAGGAAGTAAATTGTATCGATTGAAGTTGTGAACTAAGTGATCTCAATTCTAGATATAACACAAATCAATTGGACCCAATTTCTAACGGAAGTAAATTGTATCGGTTGAAGTTGTGAACTAAGTGATCTCAATTCTAGATATAGTGGCAGCATGGTTCCTGTCAAGTTTCTATTTTGCATTTTGGAATTGTCTTCATTGTTAATTTGCTGAAAGATTCATGTATTGTTTCTCTAGGATGGTTTCAAGGTTGTTTCACGACACGTTTCCAAGAGACCAAGATTTTTTCTTTCATAATTTTTCTACCAATTTTCTAGAAAAACAAATTTTATTTTCTTTCATTAAACTCAAATCTAAGAGAGTTTGAGCATTGTTGCATAGAAAGAGCTTGGCATCTTCTAAATTTTTTATAGCTTCAGAATCTCAAAATATATTTTCCTCGTATTTTCTCCATTGTGACATATAAATCCCAACTTGTCGTGTTCCTTACATGAATTATGTTCCTTAAGAAAAATATAAATCCCAACATACCATGCCTCTATATTACTAAAAATGGGAAATATTGTGTCAGCAATGCACAATTGCAAGTTGTTTTAATTGGAGGGAAGAAAAATATCTTGGCTTTGGTGGTCTAGATTTGGTTTTGTAGTCAAATTGGCATGACCATGAAGGTTTTAGGTACAATATTCTTTACTTAAGTTACTATGTTGAACTATATTGTTGAATTTCATGTAGACATGTATGTTTTAGTCTCTTGGAGTTTAGTGGCCCTATGATTATGATCATGACACAATTGCACAACACACAATGGATTTTTTTATCCAATATGTTTGGGGTAAACTCTTCACTCAAACTTTATGCATTGTTTCCCTAATGATGTGGATTAAAAGATTCATATGTAGTAAACCTATAATTAATACTTTCATACTGGCTATGAACCACATTTGGAGTCCTTTCTATCCAATCCTTTTTTTCACATTCTTATATATACAATTTTCCCATTCAATAAATTTCATCAAAAATATTTTAAGATTGGAGTGAAGTTTTCCTTGTCCACTTCTTCATAATTGTTCAAAACTATGAAAACGACGGTCACAACTAAAAGGTCACTGGCTCCTGTCACTTACAAAATGTTATAACTTAATATGTAAATTTGAATATAGTATGTTACTTTTTTATTTTCTCTGTATACAAGTAGGTGGTGGTATTGACATTACAAAAAGTTAATGGCTTTAAAATAGATTAAACCATTGACAACATAACATTTCACTGTAGACATAAACTAAGTGATTTACCAGATAAAATAAATACCAAAATCTACTTAACCGTTGAGAACAAAACAACAAATAAATACACAAAGGTGAAGAAAATTCTTATATTTATGTTCTTTCCTTTCCTTATATAATATTGATACAAACTATTACAATGTAACTATTTAAATATATTTTTATGAACCTCCGATAAAGTTCTAGATAAAAAATGACTTAGTCTCACAGATCAGAGGAAAATGTGGGTACTTTCTCCCTTTCCCCTACTTTAGCGAGTACTTTCTCCATGTAAATAGGTGGTCGACAGCTCAAGGCAATGGGTCTGCAAACTGTGGATGAACTTCTTTTATAGAATATTCCACTAAGGTTTATGTTTTGTTCTATGAACGAGATTTTCTTATGATTTGTTAGTTTTTATGAATATTTAGGTTTGCAATCCATTTCTTAGTTTGCAGTTCTTTGGTCCGTTGTAGAAAAGCACTAATATTTGTAAAAACCTATTCATCATAAAACTCCACAAGAGTGGGTACTTTCTCGATGTAAATGAGTGGCCGAATGTTTTTTCCAAGTTCTTTGGTAGTTTTTATAAATATTTGGGTTTTTATAAATATTTTTCTTTCAAGACAATTTTGTTATTGCAATTTTAAAACCTTCTTTGTTATTTCGTACATTACAAATCTATTATGAATCATTATCCTCTCTGGGTTTAGAATGAATAACATAGACGCATATACTTTAAGATAAATTGCTTGAATCTTGATTAAATCTTCAGTTTCAATACACAAGACCTAAGATTCAAGGCTGCAAAGAAAACTTCCTGAACGACTCTTTATTTCTTTTGTCTCACAGGCCAGATTACCTACCAAGAGATTAGCTCACTAATAACTTGAAACTGCAAACATTCAAACTTCAGTTGTTATATTTGGATAAAATATTTAAGCCATAAATCAATAAATTTTACATCGATGGATTTTACAAAATGTCCATTGACGGATGCTACTTAGATTTTTTGGGCGTTCCCTTTCCCGGTATGCTAATTATTGTCATGCGTATGAATTGATGAGATACTATAGCTTGTTTTGTTTATACTTATGCTCATCCTTGTAATTTATTTACTATCATGTAATCCCATGGGTTAAACACTAGATAGCTATATGATATTTTTGTTTGTGGCATTATACGGATTAATAGAAGACTGCGTTCTGATCAAAAGTGGAATAATACGTTACAGACAAATATAAATAAGCTTGATAACACTATGTAAATGGCTTTCTTCTTCAAAATGAAGGTAACATCGTAGTCTAGTTTATAAAAAGGCAAAGCTTCAAGTTTTTCTCAAAAATTTTCAATGGAATTTTAAAATGAGCGTTGTGTATGTCATTTTCAATATTTAAAAAACATTGTCATTTTCAATATTTTGACAAAAAATTGTGAAGCGTAATGGGGCAGTTAATTTGCCGTTTATATAGACTTTGGTTGTTGAAGAAGTCAATTTGGATTTGATGGAGGATAACGGAATGAAAAATGCCGTTTATATTGACTTTGGGGGTTGAGAAAGTCACTTTGGATTTTGTTAGATTAACGAAAAGTAAACTCACTTTTCTGGAGGTACTTGAAAGCAGAACCAATTTTATTGTGCGCTCACGAATTTTGTAATTACTTAACTGTGTAAAAGTCGACATAGAGACATCAATAATCTTCTAGAACATTTCTTCCATTCATTTGAATAAATTATTTATGCAGTAAACATTACTTCAATTCATTTTTTATATCACAAAATTTTAATAATAAAATTTTGGTTTGCATTACCAAATTTTATCATATATATATCTTTTTTAGATTTTAATAGTTAAATTGTCCAGAAGATGTCTTATCTAAAAGCAAAATATCCAATACATCAATTTAGTGTTGAAACTTAAAATTCAATGCTTATTTATTATTAATATTATAAAAAAATTACTATTAAAAATTATTTATTATCAAAATCAATGAATAAAAACAATTTGTTTCTCGGGAGTCCGGAGTGCCTAATATAGTTAAATACACCATCATATAAGCTGCTCATGGACAATCGAAATAAATAAATACACTCTCGTCGCTGCAAACCTTGAACCTAGACACATATGATAAAAGAAGAAGATTGAGCGAAAAAACCGGCAATAAGTCCTGCCGACTTCCCATCCAAACTTTATATAAAATCACCTCTACCAAACACAATAACAAGCTTCATAAACGGGCGCCTACAATTTGTTGCGGAGGGCGCACTCAGGTCATTCCTTTGTGGACCCAATGGCCTACATCACAGATTCTATTATCAAAAAGCATAGCCTTTTCCTATCTCCACCACCTTCCTACCCTCGTGGGCGGTTGTATGGTCTATATAAACCCTCAACTCCACTCTCCCTTGCCATAGCATTCCTCCATTCTCATCCCTTCACTTGCATTTCCATTGGATTTTGCTGAGATGGCAGGAACTCTTCGTCCTCATCTTCTTCCTTTCCTCCTCATCGCTTTTTCCATAATTTGCGCATACGCTTACTCCTCCGACATCGAACATTCTCCATCTGCCGGCCCCCCTTTCCATCACAATGGTAAGCCTTTGCCGGGGCATAATCCTTCGTTACCTCCACAGTCACACGACAAGCATTCTCCTATCCCTATTCATAAGCCTCCCCTAGATCACATGAAGCCACCTACTTCTTCCCCACACCCTGTGGATTTTCCCCACCCTTCATCACTAATTTCCAAATCCTATCCTCCTCTTTTTGAGCAGCATCAAGCCCCCAACTCGGTACAGGATGGACGCCACCCTTCTCTTCCGGGTAAACCCCACTATCCCATTAATCCTTCCCGTGTCCACATGGCTCCCACGGCTGCTCCTCATGTTCAGTACCGGAATCCCACGCCCTACAAACCTCGGCCGCTTCCCACTAATCAGCAAAGGTCACCTTCTCCTCTCAGTCCCAAAACTCCCCTTCACAACGTCCAGATGCCTAGTCCCTTCAACCACAACACCCACAAGCCGATTCATCATGGAATGCCTATCCCTCCCTCACACTCTCCCCACCTCTACAAATCCCCGCCTCCTCATAATCGCCATGCTGGCATCTACACCTCGCCTCCTCCCATTCAACACTAATTACAGTAAGTTCTCTTTGCTTTTCTACTTCAAGACACCAAACACTCAGATCTCTCTCACACATTCTGTAACTTTCATGTTGCATGTTATATCTAATTCAAATATTTGATTTATTGTATTGCAGGATGACGACAGAGACGCAGCGTGTACATTATATAGAATAATATGCAGAGTGTGTACGTGCATGACATGCGACTCGGATTCTACTAGGATATATAGACATATTGCATAGACAAATCTTGGTCTCCATCCTGTGCTATGCTAAGATCAGATCAGACTGCGAGATCTGGTTTAAATAATTATGCTAAAATATTTGTATTAATAGGAAGTTTATATAGCATATGAGGTGTGGTCACTGCATTGTTATGACCGTTCAGTTTTTCACTTAATATATGAGTTGATATCCGATCTACTTATTACTTATACTCATAGTCGTTCATGTTCATCAATTCGGTGCGAATTATATTATGCTTTGTTAATAATTTTCAATTGAATCCACACAATTGTTTCACACCTTATTTCATCTGAAAGTGATTATCTTATATAAACTCTGACAGGGTAGAAAGACATTAATATCAAATGAAACCGTGACAGCTTTATACTTGAACTGCCTGGTTTTACATTTGAACGCTTAATAATTTGTTGTGTACATGTAATTTTAAGCTGTTAAGGTCAGTTTTCTTCCCTCCTCCCATCTTTTCCTTTTATAATATTTAAGCAAGATCAGTTTTCTTCCCTTCTCCCATCTTTTCCTTTTATAATATCGAACCAAGATCGTGACGCAGAGGTTAAATTTGAGGGGGAAATGACCGTTTTCCTCTTATTTAACCGTCAAACACTAACAATTTCAAAATTACGAGGTATACCTAATTTTTGAAACAGTCGGTCAAGGTAAAAGTTCACCAGTGACATATATGTATAAAAGTTTACCAAGCCCTTAAGAGTCTTCGCTTAAGAGTCACAGATTCAGTAACAGTGGGTATTTTCGATTTCGGCATACTAAGGTTTTAGAGAACTTTTAGTTCAAATTGGGCAGCTGAAATTGCAATGTTTCAAATATGTAACTTGAATATTTCAAAATTGCTTTGGAATTGCTTTATAATTTTTTAATCTATAAAAATTACCAAAATTCCAATCAGATTGTCAAAACCGGAGCATTTTAGTTGTTCCATATTACATAGTCTAAATGTGTATAATCATTCACCAGTCACAAGTTGGTTATAAATTGTATAGCACAAATCTATAATATAGGTTACAGATCAGGCTCATAAGTTTGGCACATCTCAATTCTACATGCTGAAAATTGAAGGCTGATGAGAGTGAAAAAAAAGATTGAAGAAATTGAAGGCTGATGCGAGTGAAAAAAAAGATTGAAGAAAAGATTAAGATAGGATAAAAACTGAAGAGAGAAAAAAAAGATTGAAGGAAAGATTAAGACTGCCTAAAGAGATAAGGTTCATAGATATTTAGTATTAAATTATACTAAATTACAATTGCACTTTATGTTTTATCAAAGTGTACATTGTCATGCTTATGGTTGATTGAAGCATGTTATCGCTCAGTTTGTAGCCTAGGTCAGGTAGCTTGAAAGGTAAGGATCAAACTGGCGTAACAGGAGCTTCCCCACCCATTGTCACCTCGATGGGGGGCTCTTTCTATTTATGGTGGCTAAATCCAAGGGAGACGTCCCTGCAATCTGGGGTTTTGAAAGGAAAATGGTTAAAGGATCAAGATAAGTTTTCCCTTTCACAGATTACCACCAAGAAGATAGTCAAGATGAAGATAAACCACAGAAGGGGCACCTGTTTGTGAGACAAGGCAACAATAAAACTAATGCATGCAAATAGTGGTTAGCACTTCATAGATTAATGACTATCAACATTTAATATACATGAGCATAAATAGTAGTAATTATTGACGAAGTCAATGATTGCAAAAATGACTACGTCTTATAATATTACTTGTCAATAAATACAGAATGATACAACATCTAAAAGAGATGATTAATCCTTGAATTAGCACAATGCATCCAATATCATTAAATGCTCATATATGACAGGACTGCTGCGTCAAGCTTACTATAGGTGACGTCAGCTTTCTTCTAGGGTTAGTTCTATAGACAAAGAGCTCAAAAGAGGCATGACATCATCATCAAATTAGGGTTAGTGAGACGTTAGGGTTAGTTAGGGTTTCAAATTTAAGAAGTTTGAAAGGTTTTTTTTGGCACAATAAACTCAACGTTGGAGAGATAGACTAGTGCCTTAGGGT
>JZKD02S2167067.1:1876829-1889656 GCA_000966675.3 Picea glauca | reverse complement strand
CTCCCTACATTGCAAGGAAATAAATGGTCTTGACCTAGACATGTCAAGACCTAGACCTACACCTAGGCATAGCAAGACCTATATCATGACCTAGAACTACACAATGACCATGACATATACCATGACGTAGACGTAGACCATGACCTATACCATGACATAGATCTAGAGCTGGATTTAGACCATTGCCTAGACCCCTATAGCTCCATCTAATCTTAGGCATAACCTATACTCAACCCTTAACCCCCTCCACATTCGATCCCTGATTTCACTATGCATATACCTCTTATTAAAGGCCCCACAACCCTTGCACCCACATAACCCACATCTTGGTTCTATAACTATTTCTCTATACTTGAAAACACTTTCAATCCTAACCCCTTAGGTACTAGTTTTCCCCATACCCCTATACATATTTATTCATAAATATTTTTGGTCTATAACAAATGTTATATCCATTGCATAAAGAGCGTGCACATGCTCTTTTGACATGATATCCTTCTAGTTGTTGTTCATTTATGCCTAGTAGGAACACGTGCACATTCCTGCTGGGAATTTTTTGGTGCCAAGTACACTCCACTATCTCATCTATCTCAATATCGATAAATATCTCCCAGTATATGCACACAAAAATAGCATGCACATATAAGTTTTTTCCTATTTTAGTATTGTTGTTTGATTCATAGACAATTTTGTGCTATTGAAAGACCATTGTGGGAAGAATTGGAAAACAAATTTTTTCAAGTGGAATTGGAATTGTTGTTTGTGTCGTCTTGTGTCTTCTTGGAATTGGAAGAAAAATTTGTCCTACTGGAACTGTTGTTTTTTTCCTCTTCTGTGTTCTTGGAATTGGAAGAAAAATTTGTCCAATTAGAATTGTTAGTTGTGTAATACCAAGAAAAATTTATCCAATTGAAATTGGAATTGCTAGTTGTCTTCTTGTGTAATACCAAGAAAAATCCGTTGTCTTATTGTCTTCTTAGGGTGTTTGGAAGCCAATTTTTCTCTTTAAACATGGGAAACCAATGGATTTGAGAAAGAAAGTCCTCGATAAAAGTGAAATGGATCGAAAATGTAAAAGAATAAAGGTAAAATGCAAAGTTATGTATGTCAAAGCACAGGTTTTCATAAGAGGCCAATCCAATTTCTAGAGGAATAGATGTTGTTGTTGTTTCTCCTCCATCGCAACAAGAAAAGAGAAAGATTTCAGTAGAGACTAATCCATCTGACATCTCATCAAGACAACTTGTTGTGGATGACCAGATGATGGATAATTTTCTTGGAGTTTATTATACAATGGATGAAATTAGAGAGACAATTGGTGTACAACTTTGTGGTGAATAGGTTCTTGTGGTGCAACCTCTTGTTGGATAGTCAAACGTTCCAGAAACTAGTTAATCCCATGTACACTCTCCTTTCAGATTTAGTTTTCAAGTTATTGAAGGGAAAAGAACTACAACATTGTTAACTCCACACTAGGGAGGTCGAGAGTGTCAAAATAGGGGTTCATCGTCCCTACCTAGATTTAGCATTGTTCAGTGAAGAAGTCCTAAATTCATTCAGGTGGATGAAAGTGGTCTAGCATCACTTGAAGGTAAGTTATCTAACCATGTTATTCGTTATCATTCTTATAAAATCATTAAAGAATATTTTGAACCAAAATCCAATGCTTCTAAATGTCGATTATTTTTGTCTTTGTTAAAATCTAGAAGTTTGACTATTGTTAGGAGAATTTTAGGTATCAAAAAAGTCAAAAGTTTACAAACAAGTCATCGTACTTTTAGAATCCTTATATATTATTTTTAAATAATTGGTAATAAATCTCATCCTAAATATTGCAATGCATCCCGACGTGTCTTGACACAATCAATTGTTAGCAAGATCACAAGAAAACATCATTTTCTACAACAAACTTCACACCTCATGAAATTCAATGTCAAAACACTTAGAAATTATTCTCATATACGAGCTATCCTCAACAAGGGTGGGCCAACATGTTTGTGGGCCTTCACTGGTAGGATACCTCATTCTCACATGAAGTTAATTGGAGCATTTAAGCGACTAGTACAATATTTCTGGCATGATAACACTAGGCCTTTTTCCATAAAAAAAGATGTACTAAAATTGAGAATATGATCTAGGGACTCTGAATCCCATATTAGACACTTTATTGAAATTACAGAGACATAATTGTATGAGATATTCAGGACAATAGATAGTGCAATTAACTTCAGCCAAAGATCTTTCCATAAATTCAATCCTTGGTATGTTCGAATAAATAAAATTTGTAACACATGTTTTTGTAGGTATCACGTTGAGTATGGTTATAATTATGACACACACACACACACACACACACATATATATATATATTTCATGTTTTTCATAACACCCTTTTGCAAGAATGCTTAGTTTTATTGTCATCGTCGTCATCTAGAGAATTTATTCAAAACATCTTGTGTACAAGAATAGAGGGTTCTACATTTGATCAAAAACCTTTATTAGATGAGACATGCCCCAAGTGTGGTGGAATGACATTACTAAGAAAGTGCATCCATGTGAGCGATGAGTATGAATTGAGGAGGAAGGAGGTTTCCTTGCAAAGCTTTAAATATGTCACATATGATATTGATGGAGGACATGAGAGAAGAAATATACAATTGGTGACTTCATGAAGGAATTAGTCGAAAATACACAATATTATGTTCAACATGTCCATGTGGATTGATGGCAGGATGAACATTTTAGAATATGTAGAGATACATTTATCGTTGGTACTGTGTTATCAGTGGTTGATTTTGCAAAGAACTACACCCTTCAACTGCAAAATGATATTCAAAGACAATATTATCACTCAAAGAAGGCCAACATAATGGTCCATATCACATACAGGCATGGGTTGGATAGTAACGAAGAAAACATAGTTAAATTGAAGGAGTGTAACTTCTACATAAGTGATGATCGGTGCCATGACTTAGCCTATGTACACCATTACTTTCAATTGTTTTACAATCTCCTAAAGGATAATAACATACAGATGGATCAACATTGGATTTGGTTAGATGTTTGCATAGGCCAATTAAAAAATGCTCGTGTATTTCAATGGTTTTGTATGTTTCACAAAAAACTCAAGGTACCACACATTTGGAAATATTTTGATTCTGAGAATAGGAAAGAGGAGCATGATGGAGCAGGTGCAGGCATAAAAAGAGAAATATGTAGCAAATAAATGAAGTTCACAACTACTTCCCTCATTCGAGATATGAAATCCATTGTTGAATGGTGTTCTTCAGTAATGGGAGAGGGAACAAGAACCCATGAAGACCAATCACACATGAAATGACATGTATATAGATATTTTTGGGATGTGGTCGATGTATATCAATCACATTTGTATGAATGCAAAACAATCCATGGAACGCGTGGATTCCATTCAGTTACAACATCAGACAATGCAATAGTTGAAATATGGACAAGAAAATTATCTTGCTTCTGTGGTCCATGTAGTGGTAATGAATGGGATGATTGTGAATCGATAGAATGGGTTGATATATTGGATCTTGTATCACCCCCCATTTCTCAACGTATAACTATGGAATTATCCTAGTTGAAGGAGGACCAATGAAGTATTTCAGTTGATTATGATCATGTCTCATATCTTGTACTGATAGGTTCATTGAAACCTTCTATTAAATTTTGAATAACTAGCATCTATGTTTTTTTCTTTGGTCATTTAGTGGGCTCACATGTTGGCACTCCATTTTTTGTAGGGCACATATACACAGTGGTTTCCTCGAGAGATAATAAATGGGGCACTGATTATTGGTGGGCACATTGCTTAGAGGGAAAGAAGACCCTCATGTGATTAGTAATAGAGTCTGAAGGCATTGAATTTTTGATTGGGTCAATGGTTATTAAAGGAGAATATCTGACACGGGATGAAAAAACATGAAATAATGGTGGTTATGTGTTTCAAGATTATAAACCAGGTCAATTTGTATACCACTTTATGAACTTGGTTGTTGGTACAAACCTCCAACTACAATCAATGCCAAATAAGAACTCATCAAAGCTATGCTACTTCTTTCCTTACTATGAGAACGAGAAGTTAATGGAGACCCTTAGTATTATAAATGATCATGATGGTCTACTTGAATGACCATAGGTATGTAAAAGGAATAATTGAAAAAACATTTCACATTTATGAATTATTGAAATTTTGGCTTCATTTTATGGTTGTTATGGTATTCTTGACTTGATTCATTCAAATTTCATGCTATTACATTCTATGCCATTCCTTGTCTCACCATGCCTTTCCTTTCCATGCATTTCCATTACATGTTATGCCTTTCCTTGCCATGCCTTTCCTTCCCATCCCATGACTTTCCTTTCCTTCACTTGACATGTCATGCCTTTCCTTTCCTTCACTTGCCATACCATTCCTTTCCTTCCCTTCACATTCCATGCCATGTTTTTCCTTTCTATGCCATGTCATTCCTTACCATGCCATGCCATGCCTTTCCTTTCCTCTCCATGTCATGCCTTGACTTTCCATGCCTTTCCATATCTTGGCATGTCTTTACTTGCCATGCCATGCCTTACCTTGCCTTCACATGCCATGTCATTCCATGCCATGTCTTTCCTTTCCTTGCCTTATCTTTCCATGCCTTGAATTCACTTGCCTTACCTTCCCTTACCTTGCCTTCACTGTCCTTTCCTTTCCATGCAATGTCTTTCCTTGCCATGCCATGCCATGCCTTGCCTTTCCTTGTCATGCCATGTATTACCTTTCCACGCCTAGCCATGCCATGTCATGCCTTGATTTTCCTTTCCATGTCATGCATTTCCTTTCCATGACATGTCTTTCCTTTCCTTCACATTTCATGCCATGTCATGCCATATTTTCCCTTTACTTACCTTTCCTTGCCTTACCTTTCCATTCCTTTCCTTCACTTGCCTTACCTTTCCTTACCTTTCCTTCATTTTCCTTTACTTATCATGCCTTACCTTGCATTGTCTTGTATTGCCTTGACTTTCCATGCCATGCCTTTTTTTTGTTTCCCTTGCATTTCCTTTCCTTACCATTTCATGCCTTTCCTTCACTTGTATTCACTTTTCTTCACTTACCTTTCCTTCACATGACATACCATGCCATGCCATGTCTTTCCTTTCCATGCCTTTCCTTGCCTTATCTTATCATTCCTTGCCTTGCCATGACTTCCCTTCACTTGCCTTACCTTTTCTTACCTTTCCTTTCCTTGCCTTACCTTGCCATGCCTTTCCTTCACTTTCCTTACCTTTCTTTTCTTACCTTTCATTTCCTTCACTTTCCTTACATTTACATGCATTTCCTTCACATTCCTTACCTTTCCTTCATTTTCCTTTCCTTTCCACCCTTTACCTTCCTTTCCTTTCCTTCCCTTTCCTTTCCATGTCGTGCCTTGTCTTTTCATGCCTTGCATTGCCTTTCCTTACCTTTTCATGCCTTTCCTTCACTTTAATTCACTTTTCTTACCTTTACATGCCATGAAATGCATTTAATTTCCTTTCCTTTCATTTCCTTTCCTTTCCTTGCCTTACCATTCCATGCCTTTCCTTCCCATTCCTCACCCTGCCATGCCTGACCTTGCCTTTCCTTTCCTTGCATTCACTTTCCTTTCCTTTCCATACCTTGTATTCACTTTACTTACCTTTCCTTACCTTTCCTTCACTTTCCTTCCCTCTCCATTCCATGCCTTTCCTTTCCTTCACTTTCCATGCCATGCCATGCCATGCATTTACTTGTCATGACATGCCAGGCCATGCCATGCCATGCCTTTCCTTTCCTTCACTTTCCATTCCATGCCATGCCATTCCTTTCCATGCCATGTCATGTCATGCCTTGCCTTGCCTTTCCATGCCATGCCTTTCCTTTCCATGCCTCTCCACATGCCATGCCTTGCCTTGCCTTTCCATGCCATGCCTTTCCTTTCCATGCCTCTCCACATGCCATGCCTTGCCATGCCATGACATGCCATGGATTTCCTTTACATGCCTTGCCATGTCATGATATGTCTTGACTTCCCATGCCATGCCTTGCCTTGCCTTCACATGTCATTCCATGCCATATCATGCCTTGCCTTTCCTTGTATTGCCTTGCCATGCCATGCCTTGACTTGCCTTTCCTTTTCATGCCATGACTTACCTTTCCATGCCATGCCTTACCTTGACATGCCATTCCATTCCTTTCCATGTCATGTCAATCCATGCCATGCCTTTCCATTCCATGTCATGCCTTTCCATGCCATGGCATTCCTTTCCTTGCCTTACCTTGACATGTCTTGCCTTCAATTGCCTTACATTGCCATTCCTTACCTTGCATTGCCTTGCCTTGCCTTGCCTTCATTGTCCATGCCTTTCCTTTCCTTTCCTTACCTTCACTTTCCATGCCTTGCCCTACTATGCCATGTCATGCCTTTCATTTCCATTCCTTTCCTTTCCTTCACTTTTCATGCCATTCCATGCCTTTCCATTCCATGTCATGCCATGCCTTGTCATGCCATACCATACCTTGACTTGCCATGCCATTCCTTAACTTGCCTTGCCATCCCATGCCTTGCCTTTCCTTTCCAAGCCATGCCTTTCCTTGACTTTCCATGCCATGCCATGCCTTTACTTGCCTTGTCTTTCCATGCCATGTCATTCATTTCCTTTCCATGCCTTTCCTTGCCTTCACGTGCCATTTCATTCCATGCCATGCCTTTCCTTTCCATGCCTATCCTAATAAGGTGTTAAATTGAAAAACATATGTAATAAGCATTGAGAAAAACCCTAGTGTCGAAGATACTCTAACAAATGGTTGTCTTGGCAACAAAATGACATTAGATGGGTCCCACTAGTTGAAAACCAATGTTCTAGATCCAATGTAACTGATGGTTCATCCATCTGAGTCTCGTTTTTATTTTTATCGCGAGTTGTAACTGGCCTCCTCAAGCCATTCAGGGACATGTCGATGCTTTGGTCCAGGGGCATAAAATCCAAAACGAGCAACATAACAGAGTTATGTAATCTCCTGCATGTTTGTTTTTCCAAGGCTCATGTGATTACACTACCTACAATTTCCCATCATAGTGTTCTACAAAATCAACCACTTGTTCATAAATTGCACTATGCCTCATTGAGAAAAACCTTAGTGTTGGAGATCCTCCAACAAATGGTTTTTTGGTCAATGGAATGACATTAGATGGGCCCCACTAGCTGAAACTCGGTGCCCCGGATCCAATGGAACCGACGGTTCATCCATCCGAGT
Source organism: Picea glauca (assembly GCA_000966675.3). Lineage (NCBI taxonomy): Eukaryota > Viridiplantae > Streptophyta > Pinopsida > Pinales > Pinaceae > Picea > Picea glauca. Next base: position 1,882,371 of record JZKD02S2167067.1, on the reverse strand, counting down.
CCCATTTTGAGTTTTATTGTGAGTTTTAACTCACCTCCTCAAGTCATTCACGGACATGTCAGAACTTTGGTCTAGGTGTATAAAATCCAAACCGAGCAGCATAACATTGTTTCATAAGCTCCCACACATTAGTTTTTCCAAGGCCCACATGACTACACTACCCACAATTTCCCATGATAGTGTTCTTTAAAATCGACCTCTCATTCAGAAATTGCACTATTATTCATTAAGAAAAAACATAGTTTCAGAGATCCTCTAACAAATGGTTTTTCGGTCAACATAATGACAACAGATGGGCCCCACTAGAGAAAACTCGATGCCTTGGATCCAATGCAACCAATATTTTTTCCATCCAAGTCCCGTTTTGATTTTTATCACGAGTTGAAACTTGCATCCTCAAGTCATTCATGGACATATCAACACTTTGGTCCACAGGAATTTGATCCAAACTGGGCAACATAACAAAGTTTCGTAACATCTTGCACGTCTCCTTTTCCAAGGCCCATGTGACTACACTACCCATAATTTACCAACACTGTGTTCTTGAAATCGACCTCTCATTCATAAATTTCACTATACCTGATTGAGAAAAACCATATTGTCGAACATCCTCCAACAAACAATTTTTTGATCAACGAAATGACATCGTATGGGCCCCAATAACTGAAACCAGGTAACTCGGATCCAATGAAATGAACGGTTCATTAATATGAGTCTGGGTTTGAGTTTTATCGCATGTTTCAACTCACCTCCTCAATCCATTCAGGGACATGTCGAAACTTTGGTCCAGGGGAAAAAAATCCAAACCGAGTAGCATAACAGAGTTTCATAAGCTCTCACATATTTGTTTTTCCAAGGCACACATGAAGGAAAGAAAATTCACAAAATGGGAAGGCAAGTCATGGCATGGAATGTCAAAGCAAGGCATGTCAAGGCATGGAAAGGAAAGGCATGGCATGGAAAGGAATGACTTGGCAAGGAAAGGCAAGGCATGGCATGACATGGAAAGGCAAGGCAAGGCATGTCATGGCATGGAAAGGAAAGAAATGACATGGCATAGTATGACAAGGAATGGAGTGGAAAGGAAAGGCATGGAATGTAATGGCATGAAAAGTGAATACATATCATGGCATGGAATGAAAAGTGAAGGAAAGGAAAGTCATGGCATGGCAAGGCATGGCAAGGAAATGCATGGCATGGAAAGGCATGGCATGTTGTGGAAAGGAAAGGCAAGGAATGGCATGGAATGGAAAGGAAAGGAATGACAAGGAAACACAAGTCATGACATGGAAAGGCACGGGATGGCATGGTCAGGAAAGGCAAAGCATGGCATGGCATGGCAAGGAAATGCAAGACAAGGCATGGCATGACATGGTATGGAAAGTGAACACAAGGCAAGGAATGACATGGAAAGGAAAGGCATGGCAAGAAAAGGCATGACTTGGCAAGGGAAGAAAAGGAAAGGTGTAGGTATAGGTCATTGATTTTCCTAGTAAGTTATCTTTCTAACTCATTTATGGTTATTTATTGAATGGATTAAACAATTTTTTTATCAAAGTGGTGATATTGCATGTTATCTTGAATTCTTCTTGAATTAACCTTGTCCTGAAACCCTCAATTTTGTGGTTAGATGAGGACTTACCTTATATTTCAATCCTTTTAAGATTAACATCTAGGGTTTAATTGTCATATATCACCCTTAGAATACACCTTGACACCTTTTATTACATTTCTGCCATAATTTTCAGCACTTTAGGGCTTGATTTCTTGAATCATCTAGGGTTGTTATGTGCCATATTCAATTTCTGCAATCATTTGTTATCTAAACCCTAGTTTAGGCTTTCATTTTCATCCCCCTTTCATTGCATGATTGCTTTTTTTAAGGGATTTTATATTAATTGTCCTATTATAACTTGTCATATTGCTAAAGTTAAACATCTTAATCACAAGTTTTATAACAATTATAGTTTCCTTATTGATATGTGGTGTTTGGGACTTCCCATTGACTTGTTTTAACTTAGTTAATATCATTTATTATCTTGGAATGACAATGGAATGGCATGGAAATGGAAATGGAATGACATGTCAATGACAATGGAATGGAATGGCAAGGAAAGGAAAGGAAATGGCATGGAAAGGGAATGCAAGAAAAGACATGACATGGCATGGAATGGAAAGTGAAGGAAAGGAAAGGCATGACATGGAAAGGAAAGGTATGGCATGGCATGGAAAGGAAAGGGATGGCTTGGAAAGGAAAGACAAGGCAAGGTATAGGTCTAGGTCTATCTCATTATTTCAAGTTTTGTGGATGGTTATTTCTTGAATGTATTAAATAAATGTTTTATCAAAGTAGTGATATTTCATGTTATCTTGTATTCTTCTTGAATTGACCTTGTCTTGAAACCCTCAATTTCGTGGTTATATTAGGACTTTCCCTGGATTTCCATCCTTCTTAGCTTGAACTATAGGATTTGGTTGTCATATTTCACCCTTAGAATACACCTTGACACATTTTATTATATCTCTATCATATTTTTCATCCCTTTAGGGCTTGATGTATTGAATACTCTAGGGTTGTTATGTGTCATATTTCATTTTAGCAAGCATTTTTTATATAAACCCTATATTAGGCTTGAATTTTAATACCCCTTTCATTTAATGATTACTTGTTTTAAGTGTTGTTATATTTGTCCTGTTGTAACTTAGTGAATATAATTCGTGAGGCATGACAATGGCATGGCATGAAAACGAGATGCAATGGGATGCAATGGAAATGACATGGAAATTGGATGCAATGGCATGACATGACAAGGCATGGATATGGAATCGCATGGCATGGCTTAGAAAGGCATGGAAATGACATGGCATGGAAAGGCATGTCAATGGCATGGAAATGGAATGGAAATGGAATGGCATGACATGGCTTGGCATGGCATGGAAAGGCATGGCAATGAAGTGGAAATGGCATGGCAAGGCATGCCATCGGATGGCATGGAAAGGCATGACATGTAAAGGAAAGGAAAGGTATGCAATGGAAAGGCAAGGAATGGCATGGACAGGCAAGGAATGGCATGGACATGCAAGGAATGCCATGGAAAGGTAAGGAATGGAAATGGAATAGCATGGCATGGATTGAAAAGTAATGGCTCAAAAAGGCATGGAAATGGCATGGAAATGGAATGGCATGACAAGGCATGGAAATGGCATGGCATGGCATGGAAAAGCAAGGAATGAATGGCATGCCATAGAAAGGCAACACTTGACAAGGAAAGACACGAAATGGAAAGGAAAGGCATGGAAATGGTATGGCATGGCTTGGCAAGGCATGGCGATGACATGGAAAGGAATGGAAATGGCATGGAAATTCCATGGCATGGGAAGGAAGGGAAATGGAATGGCAATGGCATGGCATGGCATGGATTGGCAAGGCATGGAAATGACATTGCATGGAAAGGCATGGAAATTGAGTGACAATGGCATGATATGCAATATCATGGAAAGGAAATCCATTCCATGGCAAGGCATGACATGGAAAGGCAAGGCATGCAATGGAAAAAAAAGGCATGGCATGGAAAGGAAAGGAATGGCATGGCATGGCATGGCAATGCAATGTAAGGCATGACAAGACAAGGATTGACATGGAAAGCCATGGAAATGAATGTCAAGTTATGGCATGCCATGTCAATGCAAGGAATGCAATGGTATGACATGACATGGAAAGGAATGGCATGGCTTGACAATCCAAGGCACGACATGGCATGGCATGGCATGGAAATGCAAGGTAAGGCAAGGCATGGCATGGCTAGGCAAGGCGTGCAAACTTTTTCACCTACACTTTAAATGTCATAAACACTTCATTGGATGGAAAGGAACTTTTTGATATAAATTTAAGTCATATGTCCTTAGAAAAAATGTTTTTTATTTGTTGGGATGATAAATTTTTACTCTTTTTTCATTGCAATCCACATTTTGATTTTACTTTTTCCTTGTATAATGTTATGGTGTAACGTACCTCCTCATTACAACAACAACTCTGATAACAGGTGCAAATTTTTTTTGTTTTTTTTAAGGTGTGTGCATGTGTGTAAAAGGAAACAGACACACTTGACTCTACGTCGCCACCCGACGACTAAACAAACACAACCACGATGATCAAAACAAGAGGACATAAAGCGCACAACAAGTAACTGCAAGCATTAAATGACCATAGACATAAGGACGAATCCACAATAGTAGATTTTACTATTTCTGCACAGGAAAGCAGAGCGTTTAATCTTAGTCCTCTGCTCCAGAGAGAGAGAAGGTCAGATAGGCTCCTGGCTGACTGCTCAGGCAGAAACTAGTAACCCGATGATGAACAAGACGCAAGCAAGACGAACACAGAAAGACAACATACGACGTACCACAGTAACAGCATGCATTTAACGACGATCATACAACAATAAGTAAGACTGACTACCCGCCCTTCCTACCCTGCAATGGTTAGGACCTCCATGACACATAAGCAACGCTCAAGCCTAGGTTCCCATCGATTTTAACCATTTAAGGTCTCAAGGCTGGCGACTGTTCTAAGGAACATGGAGGTGTCTACATCCCTCCCAACACAAGCAGGCCAAGCAATAAAATATACATATCCAAGTGCAACAATAGTTAAGATCAACCATGTCCTCTAAAATGCGCAAGTCAATTAATGGTAAATTCAATTTATAGCAATTCCAAATGTTAAGCAATTCCATTACTAAGGTAATTTAAATTAATTGCACATTCCCATTTACCATATCATAATGACTCAATGCGCTTAGTTTAGGACCTTATAAATCTGCTATTGATGATAATTAGTTTATCATCCCTACCATAAAATATCAACCATTTTTCATTTGTCATTGCAATAACTAATACCATGACCATCACATTCCATCTGATACTATATTTATGTCAACTACATTAACCTTACCATAAACAATAAAAACATTAACCTTAACCATTCCATAACCATTAGGATTAAATTGAAACGATTCATTACATAATCATCACCATAAATCAACTAACAGTAATATTAACTTGACCATAAGCATTAACAATAAGCATTGCATTACATTTATCATTACCAAAAACCATAATAACTTTATCATTAACTTGTCCATAAGTATTAACATTAAGCATTTCTTTACAGGGATCATCACCCTGATACCCCAAAAATAATAACAACATTACGCTACGATTAAGATAACTCCGCAAATGATTTAACATCTCAATACATCTTATATGTTACCTATACCTTCACAATAACTTTACCAAAACAAACTCACATCTTAAATCATGACAACTTTGCTAATAAATTATCAATCACCCTACTTCATGCATGCTATCAAAACAATAAAATTTCAATGACTAACCATATCCACATCACCTTCTATATTATAATAATCTTGCAATTAAAAATCAGTCACCAATCACCTTAATAATACCAATAAGAAGAGACATTGGACTCTTACCCACTTCAAACAAATTCGATGTCTTCCAAACAATCCTTATCAAGTTG
>JZKD02S2167067.1:1839337-1858447 GCA_000966675.3 Picea glauca | reverse complement strand
TGACAGCTGGCCCGCACTGATCGAGGTATCGCGTATCGCGATTTCAAAGTGCACGAGTCTCTTACCTTCGAAATCCTCGATGCTTTGAACTCTGACTCTTCTGGATCCATTGACACGTGTCCTCCAAAATGAACGGTTCAGATCTTGTCGGGAAATCGCGGATCGCGATTTCGTAATGCACGAATCCTTTGGTCCCGGGATCTCCGATATCCCGATTCCCGATTAGCTGATGAATGACCTCCTGTTGGGACTTTCACCGATGGCACTGATCTCCTGCCACGTGTCCTTCCATATGGACGGTCTCGATTCCTCTGGGATTTCGAGACTTTCGATGTCTCGATTCTCTTGCCCTCAAGAACTCCGATTTCCCGATGACTTCTATACCGACTCTCCTCGGATCTCTGACACCTGTCCCTCTAAACGGACGGCTTAGATTATGCTGAGGTTTTCAACCTAGATCTCCCCGATGCCTTTTCCATAAGAATTTCGATTTCTTGATGCACCATAGTATCGACGAGTGCTCGATCTCTGCCATGTGTCCTCTGCTAATGGACGGCTCAGATATATTCGAGATTTTGAGACTTATGATGTCTCAGTTCTCACGACCTCAGGAATCCCGATTTCTCGATGGCCGATATCCCGATGGCTAAACCCCGTGAAGCTTCTATCCAATCTGATAGCTGTCAGGTATTTTCCCCAAATCTAATGACTCAGATCTATTCTCCTTGTGCGCTCCTCCTCCAGAGGATAAACTCTATGCTACTCCTCCAAATCCAACAGCTTGCGGGATTTCTGCTCAAGATCTGATGGCTCATATGAATTCTTCTTCTCACTCACTCCTATACGCCTCCTGGAGGTGAAAATCAATGCTCCAGATCCTCTCTTTCTGACGATCTGACAGTTGTTGTTGCTCTCTCCTGAGCTTGCACGATTTCTTCCCAGACTTAGGGGAATTTAGATTTTCCAAGGTCTCTGCCTTGTCTTCTTTTCTCTGCGAAGTCCTTGACTGTGAGTTCTCGATTGTGCGCGTAAAAACACTGTCCCTCCTAAACTTGGGAACTTCGAACTCTCCAAAGATTTCTCCTGCCTCTGCACTCCTTACAGTCGACTCTATGCATGAAAACACTTGCTCTCCTGAGCTTATCCGTCTGATCTAGCAACCCTTTGCTGAGTCTTTTTGGGTGTTCAACAACCCAGTGAATATCCTTCAGTGGATTCTTCCTTCAAATACAGAACTCCAAGATTTCTCCTCTGTTGTGCCTACCTGCACACTGACTCGATGCCCTCTTGGAAGAGTACCTTCTCCACATAACGTTCAGTAGTTTTGGGTTCCCTTTGCGCACCCATGCACTCGCTCGATGCCCTTCTGGAAGATCTCTCACAGAATCGAAGTGATCTTGACTTCTTCTAACTCACAACAGAGTCCTTCCTCAAATGCACCGCAGTGCATATGTTCAATGCCCTCTTGGCAGAGCCTCTATAGAACTTACAATAAAGTTCTATCTACAACTGTGTTTCAACTACACAGCCTTGCCTCCTGAGGTGTTCAACAACCTCACATGTCTTCTTCCTGAGTCGATGATTCCATTCCTATGCCTCAGCACGTCTTTGTCTGAACCCACAGTGTTCAGAAGTGCATCCTCCTATGCATGGATCTCAGAACCCATAACATTCTGTCACACCCTCCTGGTGTGAAGCCTCAAAGACCTTCAACCCTGAAATCAAACACAACTCCCTGCAAATGCATCAACATAACATTCATACATTCACAACATATAAAAGAACACACACAGACATCCATTCAACACAGAAATGCAGGAAAAACTTCTCTATTATATTAACAATGGCAAATGCATGAAATTACAATGGTGTTCCTCAATCTCTCTCTGGCTCCTCTATTACAACCATTCCCTTTCAAAATGAGATATGAAAAATTTCTTTTAACTGAGGGGCTCATCGAGCACTTCCCTCCAGGTCTACCTACCTTATTCAATTACAATAAATGGTTGTCTAGTATTGCATCTGGATCTAGATCTCAGTCGATCTAGCATTAAAGCCGATCCACCTAACGCCTGCATAAAAGCATGGCTTCCTAGCTCAACAACTTAAGTATTTAAATTACATTCATAACAAATATTAAATGAGGTTGCACCTCCCTTCATCCTTTGAATGCATGTGCGCTGACGTGGCTGGCTGGCTGGCTGGCTGATGTGGAGAGATGCTCCTGCATCAAGTAGCTTAAGAATTTCTTAGTGTGTTAAATGTCTTAGGGCCATCTAGGTTTGTTCCTTCATCAACATCAACGCGACGTTCCCTTCAGGACGCACCACGTGCTCCAAGGGTGCCACTCGCCAACTTATGTTTCTTTTGTGCGACGTGCCCTTCAGGATGCACCACGTGCTCCAAGGGTGCCACTCGCCAACTTGTGTTTCTTTCATGCGACGTGCCCTTCAGGCTGCACCACATGCTCCAAGGGTGCCACTTTCCAACTTGACTGATTGGTAGACATCTATAACCGCTGGAGTCAACACTTCGCCAGGTGAACTTGTGGGAGACTAAGGGCTCTAAGGAATAAGGCCCCTGCCTTATTGTGCGCCCCTTAGAATCATCGTGAGCAACTGTTTCATTATGCCCTCATGACATCGTGGATCCTCTCAAACTAGGTAATCGTTAACCTACAGTTTGAGCCATGGCGAGAGTGCTAGTACGCTGTGGCAGGGCTGTTGTCCACACCTCTCCCTCAACCTCTTTGGAAATTTTGTGTGGCCCCTTTACTCCATATGTGAGTCTGGTCGGCAAGCTATCGTCAGCCTGCATCATCAATAATCATGTCAGAACATGTCAACATCATATCATCAAATCAATGAAATATCACAGTAAATAAATCAACCCAAATAGCACACTCCCTGACTCAATCCGAAGTCCACGGGGTTCCACCGATGCCTCTGCATCCTCAAGGTCCAAAACCCTGCACACTCAATAAGACTGAGTCAATAGCACCCATCTACGTCGAAGCAGTAAAACATCATGTCATCTATCATAACACATCATAACCAAGGATAAATGTTTTATCATCATAAAAGTCCAGATCACTTGCGAGCAAGTGTCCTCAAAGAATAAGTTTTCTCAGTGCGCCAGAGCGGGATGTTACATATGGAAAGTTATATTTATTGTTGTATATGTTAAAATGGGAAGCTACATGAAAATGGAATGGCATGGAATGGCTTGGAAAGTCAGGGAAATGGCATGGAAAGGAATGGAAATAGCATGACATGGAAATGCCATGGCTATGGCATGCCATGGCATGGCTTGGCAAGGCATAACATTGGCATGCAAATGGAATGGAATGGAAATGACATGGCATGGAAAGGCATGGAAATGGGATGAAATAACATGGAATGACAAGGCATGGAATGACAATTTCACGGTATGGCATGGAAATGACATGGCATGGCATGGATTGGAAAGGCATGGCAATGGAATGGCATGGAAATGCATGGAAATGATGTGTAAATGACACGGCAATGGCATGTCATGGTATGGCTTGGAAAGGCATGCCAATGGAATGGCATGGAAAGGCATGGAAATGGAATGGCAACGTCATGGCACGAACAATTTTGTGGGATTGGGTTTGGGAGGGTCCTTTATCTCCTTGTGTGCTCTAACCCAAAAATTGGGTAGGAATGTGCAATAACAATATCATAGATGGTGAAGGGAAAAGAATAATGGTTTCAAGTCTCCCTAGAGGAATTTTGGTAGCATATAATTACTTTCTATGGTGTGTCATGAAATGTAACCTCAAAACATTTACTTGTAGGTGGAAAATGATACGCATTCTAAGATCTAGTTTCCCTGTGAACTTTCTCATTGTATTGATCAAAAGAAATACGTTTAGTGGACATCATGGAAGAATGAACAAATTTTATTAATAATTGATGGGTTTAAATTTTTTTACATTTAGCCACTACAGAACCTAAACAAATACACAAGTGCATTAATGAGTCATTAACTAGTCTTTTTTGTATTTATGAAGGGTTACACATAAATCAAATGATTTTATATATGGCATGCATACAAAGAGGGGAATAATGTGTGTGCCCTTGAAAATGGTCAAATTAAGGATTGAATCAACTTAGAAACTAACAACTAGGCTTCTTAAATGAATGTCAAGGGAAGGCTAGGGTTTAAAGAGCCCAACTTGTAACAACCCCTCATAAGATATTGGTAGGTGTGTGTACTTCATATTCTAAATATATATGAAGTTTTTAGGTTTTCCAAATGTTGTGTACTTGCATAATTGAATCTCATCTTATGTCATCATCATAATTGAGTAATTCTAATACTAGTTATGGAGTTTAATTTGCCATAACATTGAGCTGAGATTGTTAAGTGATTTACAATTATGTAGAAGATAAATGAGAAAATTTATTTCTATAATAAAGTATTGTAATATGCCATTTTTTAGGTCACAATATTTTCAAGTGACCACTATTTGAGGATGGATTTTCATTGGATTTAGATGGAGATAATTCAAGAGGTAGTCCATATTTTTGGTTGTGAGTTAGAATATGGATATCCAAAACATTCATGCAAATAATTCAGAAGGAATGATCTATCGATGATGTAGAGATACATGGTTGATTAGCAAGCAATGCTACTTGAGAACCATTAATTGCTTATGGATTTAGCACTTAGCAACATTTTCCACCATAATATATTCATCAATGCGTAATGCAAGTATTTATAATCACTTTAGAAAAAATCAAGGGATTAATACACACAAAATTCATACACTTTGAAATTCAAAGACCTTGAAATTCATATATTCATCAACATAAAATGAAAAGACAATGAGATTCATAAACAATGTGCCACAAAATGTTTATATATATATATATATATATATATATATATATATATATATATATATATATATATATATCATCTAAATTATACTTTTTTTATAAAATGGCACCTCTTGCCCTATATACAAAGTGAAAACAAGTGCCCTAACATACAAATCATACATATGGTGGCCTAGATACAAAATGAGAGTAGTTAGTCAATCATTGACCACTGCTACCCTCGCCACCCTTAGGAGCATCTTGGAAATCTATCTTTCTTCTCTTCCTTGAGGAAGCACCTCGAGTGGTTCTATGCCTGGGCGTGCTTCAATGCTCCAGAGAATACACAAAGACAAAACATTGTTATAATTTGTTTTCATCAATGGATTAATATACATACAAAATGATACTTTGTAATTTAACCTAAGACAACTCACCTCATATGCTATTGCCAATCATGAGGGTGTTACCCTCATTCATGACCCCAATATCTCTATGATGCCACCATGCATTAGTTACAAGGATCAAGTCAATAAAATTAAACAAATCTGTATAAAATCAAATTCATGATACATAAAAAATCATGATCAACACATTATCTCATCATGAATATCTCAGGCCTTGATAAAGATTCACTGGAAAATCGAGCAGTAGATTGTACAACCTACTCCGAGGAAACCTCTATTGTGGAAGCCTTGGTGGATGGGGCCAATCGAAATGGTGGTGGGGTGGGTGGAATATAGGTACATCCACTTTAGATGGATGATAGTGAAGAGGTGGTATGGATGGGTGGCCTATGTGTGAATCAAATGAGGATAAGTGCAATAAGAAAGATGTTGGGGGTGGGCTGCAACAGACCCTTGCAGGATGTAGAAGTGATTGCAACTCCCTAGGCCTAGATAAAGGTAACCTAGAAGCAAGGCCCAGGTTCCCAGGGAGTGAAATAGTACTATGTATAGAAAATATTTCCACAACCTACATACATATCAATAATATTGAACTATTAGTACCAAATAGTATTATTCAAAAACATACACAAAAAATTTGAGAATTATACGATATTAAACTATGCACATGGTACCTGTGATGGAGGTGACTTGTCCATCCCAAATGGACATTTCCAAGCACCACCTAGTCCCAAATCCTATAGAAACATAATAACATTAAAAATTCCAAGATGACATAAAATAAAGAGATGATGATGGTGAATTGATCAAATGTGACACATACCTGTGTGTGGGGTGCACCCAATGAGTAGGTTTCCTCTACTATTGAATTAGTGGTGGGATAGGAGCTGATACATCCATTTGCATAGAGGATCTATTTCTTGGAAGTAACAACTGAAAAACAACATACGATAAAAAATATATATAAATACACAAAATACGAAACAAATATATAACGATGAAGAACATAGAGGGGGTTAAGATATTAACCTCATTCATGAAGCTATGTTGTCCACTAGGCTCTATAGGCCCATAGCATGTCTTCCCACAGCTCGAGCATATGTGAGGTTCACATGGATGACTGTTATGTCCATGTTCCCTCCCCTCACTGTACTCTATTGTGCATGTTGAACCTCTAACCCCTCTATAAATGTCACTTGCAGGCACCTCCTATTGAGATAGTGAAAAAAAACTATTGTGTTGCACTAGGCTATGAGTCAATGATGAAATGGTTATTTGTACATATTGAATGCTCTCTAAAACAATAGGATGTTTGGTAGGTGATCCAGGTGGATATTGGTGGCCACCCACCTGTTCCAAATTCCAACTGGCTCATCTTGACAATTTTTCGTTCACAACGTTTCTCTGTAATGGGGAGATTTCTTTGTAATTGTGAGTTATGCACTTCTGGAGCTGTCCTGAAGCCCTAAAAAACATCCATATGGAGAATGGTGGCCTCCCATCTATTCCAAATATCCTATTTTGGAATTTTTCATGTAAATACATATTTCTATACTTCTAGGGCCATTTTGGGGCCCTAAACAATGTTTTCTTGGATTTCCACATTCAAACTGTAGAAAAAGTTAGATATTGATGTAATAATGTGTATTTCTCGAAAATACCTTTCCAACGAGATATCACACGCCTAAAACGTGGATCGTATGTAAAAGTTACGACCCTCGGAAATTGATGTACTAACTTACCCCAACGAGACCCACATGACTTTGGGATATTCATCTTCTAGGGTTAGGTTTTAGGATGTCTATGGTTTTGGAATTCATTTTTATCATAAAAAGGCCTTCAGAGCTTCATTGTACTCATCTTATTGCGAATGAGTGTATTCATCACATCTCTTCTTAGAGATAAAGTTGCCAACATTCTAGCAAGTATTACACTCTATATTTTTACAGTCTCTGTACATTTATTTCATTAATAGAAATCATGTATTGTTGTATTTATCTGTTTTTGGGAATATTTATGTGTATTTCATTGTAATATCTCAACTTCTATTTATTTCCAAAAATAATCTATATCACTGGTATCAAATGATGTTGCTCTTGATCATTTTTCAATGCCTGTCCTCGACGAAGTTCGAGTATAGCAAGTTGGGTTTCGAGCTTGTCTATATTGAGGAAAATCTCTCTTGCACACCCAAGAAACCCTCCATGGAAGAAGAAAAAAAAAATGGTGGAGCAAAATATTCTATTAACATGTTTCTTGAGCAAGCTCTCGCGTGATAGAGGGACAAAATGATGGATAAATTTTCCTACATCCTTCAACATTTGTTGACGAAAACAGGCGCATCTTCATCAAGCGACCAATTTGGAGGAACCTCTCCCTTAAAGGTACAAGTTAATTTTGATATTCCCGTATTTGAAGGTCAGATAGATGTAGATTCCTTAGAAAAATGGTTAAATATGCTAGAAGGTTATTTCTCTATTCACAATTTTTCCAACAAGGAAAATATCACCTTTGCACTCCTCAAGGATCTCCCCCATGTCAAACATTGGTGGGAAACTTACTGGGAGAAAATTTCCACAGAGGAATATGGAATATATTGGGCTGAGCCCACTTGGTATTGTTTTGTGGATGCGGTCAAGGAACAATACTACCCTATTGATAACTATGAAGACCAGCACATGAGATGGACCACACTGCAGAAAGAGAAGAGCCAAAAAGTGTTGGAGTTCAAAAATACTTTCCATACCTTACGCACCAAGCTAGGTATCAAAGACTCCAAGTGACATATGGTTTTGAAATATCGTGGGGATCTGGATAGGTACATCCAAACCAAAATGGATTTCCTAAACATCTCATCGTTGGGAGTTGCCTATGAATATGCTGTTAAAATCGAGCAGAAATTTAGGCACCAGAACAAATGGAAGTTCGAGTCTGCAAATATTCAACAACCACAACATGGTAAAGACATCCCTAACCAACAACCTCCTGAAAACCATTCCAGGACACTGGAAAGTAAAGGTAAAGGAAACATGAAGAATGACATTGGGAAGTGGTGCGACTTCTACAAAATTCCCTGGCACAACATCGATGAATATCCCATGAAACAATCATCGGTGTCTGAGGTCAAAGACAAGGATTCGTACCATTATTCAGAATTTGATCCAGAAAATAATGAAAAAAAACATATCATCAAAGCAAACCCCACTTCTACTGTCGCGACCATAACAATTCAACCGGAAGAACCAGTAGATCCTAAAGAGGGGGAGTGCCTATTCCATTCACATATGTGGGTGAAGGGAACCCTGTTACATTTTATTGTTTATAACGGTATACAAAAAAACCTCATCTCAACTGAGGTCGTCAGACAGTTGGGGTTGTCGAAAAACCCACACATACAACCATACAACATCGGGTGGCTTCACAAGGGATGAGATCTATGTGTTTACCAACACTGTTGCATGTCCTATGGCATCCAACCCTTGAAGGATGAGGTAGTGTGTGATGTTTCCCCTCTTGATGTCAGTGATGTTGTTTGGTCCAACCATATATGTGGAAATGTCATGATGTTTATGAGTCTCGACCCCATAGTGTCATTATTACTCTAGGGGGGTCAACTCTAAAGGATACCAGAGGAAGTTCCAACTACTGGTCCACCAAGACAATATCAAAAGGTGATATCTCATACTACAAAATGCATCCTCTTCATAATCTTTTCAAAGGATGCACAAAAATCCGTTGCAACCACTGCATCCTCAACACCTTCTATCTAACAAAAAAAAATTGCATAAGCGAAAGAAGATATTGTTTATTCACCTACAATGGTTCCTACAAGATGCCCCGTCAAGCCTAGAGACAATAGGTTGGTGGAACAGATTCAACCCTGCCAGCAACAAGTTCGTGACAACCTTCCATAGACCAAGTAGAGAAACTTCTCCAGCAAGGCATGCAACTCACCAAGATTTAGATTCAAAAAATGCTTTCCCCTCTTCCTCGGGAACTCAAAGCAATGGAGACCATTTCTTCCTAAGGGGGGAGGACTCATACAGGTGGATATTGGTGTAAACCCACCTACTCCAAATTCCAATTGGCTCATCTTGACAATTTCTAGTTCAACACGTTTCTCTGTAATAGAGGTATTTCTTTGTAATTGTGGGTTCTACACTTTTGGTGCTATCGTGAAGCCCTACACAACATTGAGGTGGATAATAGTTGCCTCCCATATATTCCAACTGGCTTATTTTGGAAGTTTTCATGTCAATACATCTTTTTGTACTTCCAGGGATGTTTTGGGGCCCTAAATAGTGTTTTCTTGTCTTGCCACAGTCAAACTAATGACAAGGTGACATTTTGATAGCATAATGCATAGTTCTCGGAAAAACCTTTCCAACAGGCCATCACATGCCTAAAACGGAGATCGTATGCAAAAGTTACGACCCTAGGAAGTTGATGTACTAACTTACCCTAACGGGGGCCCACATGAATTTTGGCACTTCATCTTATAAGGTTAGATTTTTGGATGTCTAGAGTTTTGGCATTCATGTTTATCATAAAATTTCCTTTAGAGTCTCTTTGTACTCATATTCTTGCGAATGAGCCTAGCTATCACATCTCTTCTCAGAGATAAAGTTGTCACCATTCTAGCGAGTCTTGCACTCTGTATTTTTACAGTCTCTGTACATTTCTTTCATTAATAGAAATCATGTGTCGTTGTATTTCTCTATTACTGGAAATATTTATGTATATTTCATTGTAATATATCTTCTTTCATTTCTTTCCAAAAATAATCTGGATTAGTGGTATCATATCAGGATGCGCTTGATCCTTTTTCAGTGCATGTCCATGACGAGGTCCAAGTATAGCAAGTTGGTTCTCGAGTTTGTCTCTCTTAAGGACAATCGTTCTCGCACACCCAAGAAACCCTCCATGGAGGAATAAAATAAAAACGACGGAGAAAAATATTCTATTAACGTGTTTCTTGAGAAAGCTCTCACATGACAGATGGACGAAATGATGGAGAATTTTTCCCACATCCTTCAATGCCTGCTAATAGCAATAGGTGAATATTCATCAAGAGACAACTTTGGAGGAACCTCTCCCTCCAAGGTACAAGTTAATTTTGATATTCCCATATTTTAAGGTCAGATAGATGTAGATGCCTTAGAAAAATGGTTAAATCTGCTAGAAGTTTATTTCTTTGTTCATAATTTTTCTGACAGGGAAAATATCACCTTCACACTCCTCAAGCCTCTCCCCCATGTCAAACATAGATGGGAATCTTACTGGGAGAAAATTTCCACAGATAAATATGGAATATAAGGGTTTGATCCCACTTGGGATTTTTTTGTGGATGCGGTCAAGGAACAATACTACCCTCTTGATAACTATGAAGACCAGTATATGAGATGGACCACACTGCAGCAAGAGAAGAGCCAAACAATGTCAGAGTTCACAAATACTTTCCATACATTGCGCACCAAGATGGGTATCAAAGAATATAAGAACCATCTCGTTTTGAAATAGCATGGGGATCTGCACAGTTACATCCAAACCAAAATGAATTTCCTAAAAATGTCATCCTTTGGAGTTGCCTATCGATATGTTGTCAAAATCAAGAAAACATTTAGGCACCAGAACAAATGGGAGTTCAGGTCTAAAAATCCACAACAACCATAACATGGTAAAGAAGTTCCTAACCAACAACCTCTCAACAATTAGTCCAAGACATAGGAAAATAAGGGTAAAGGAAAGACAAAGAATGACATTGTAAAGTGGTGCGACTTCAACAAAATCCACTGGCAGAACATCGATGAATGTCGCTTGAAATAGTCATTGGTAGTCTAGGTCAAAGAAAAGGAGTTGAACCGTGATTCGAAATCTGATCCAGAAAATAATGAAAAAAGACATATCATCGATGCAGACCCCACTACTATTGTCATGACTACAACAATTCAACTAGAAGAACCAGTGGATCCTAAAGAGGTGGAGTGCCTCTTCCATTCACAAATGTGGGTGAAGGGGACTCCGTTGCATTTCATTGTTGATAGCAGCAGCCAAAAGAACCTCATCTCAACTGAGGTCATCAAACAGTTGGGGTTGTCGACAACACCACACCCATAGCCATACAACATTGGGTGGCTTCACCAAGGATGAGATCTTTGTGTCATCTAGAAGTGCCTCATGGCCTATGGCATCCAGCCCTTCAAGGATGAGGTAGTGTGTGATGTTTCCCCTCTTGATGTCTATGATGTTGTTTTGGGACAACCATATATGTGGAAATGTCATGTTGTTTATGAGTCTCGACCCCGTAGTGTAATTATTACTCTTGGGGGTTATCTCTACAGGATACGAGAGGTAGTTCGAACTATTGTTCCACCAAAATAGTGCTACAAGGTGATCTCTCATACTACAAAATTCGTCCTCTTGAGAGTTTGTTCAAAGGATGCACAGAAGGCCACTACAATTACTGTAGCCTCAACACCATCTATCCAGTAGAAGCATATTGTGGAACATAAAGAAGATAATTTTTCTTCACCTACAATGGTGCCTACATAATGCCCCGTCAATCCCAGAGACAACAAGTTGGTGGAACATATCCAACCCCACTAGAAACAATTTCGTGACAAGATTCCACAGACCAAGTAGAGAAACTTCCAAATTCCAAATGGCTCATCTTGACAGTGTTCAATTCAACATGCTTCTCTATAATATGGACATTTCTTTGTAATTGTGGGTTCTGCACTTTTGAGGTTGTCCTAAATCCCTACAGAGCATCTAGGTGGATAATGGTGTCTGCCCATATATTCCAACTAGCTTATTTTGGAAGTTTTCATGTCAATACATCTTTATGTACTTCCAGGGCTGTTTTGGGGCCCTAAACAATATTTTCTTGGCTTGGCAAAGTCAAACTATAGACGAAGTCAAAGTTTCATGACATAATGTGTAGTTCTCAAAAAGACCTTTCCAACTGGTTATCACACGCCTAAGATGGAGATCATATGCAAACATTACAACCTTGGCAAGTTGATGTACTAACTTACCCCAACAGGGGCCACATGAATTTTTGTGCTTCATCTTCTAGGGTTAGGTTTTTGGATGTCTAGGGCTTTGAAATTCATGTTTATCATAAAAAGGCCTTCACAGTGTCATTGTACTCATCTTCTTGCGAATGAGCATAGCCATCACATCTCTTCTCAGAGATAAATCTATCACCATTCTAGCGAGTCTTACACTCTTTATTTTTACAATCTCTATACATTTCTTTCAATAATAGAAATCATGTATTGTCGTATTTCTTTGTTTCTGTAAATATTTATGTTTATTTCATTGTAATATCTCTGCTTTCATTTCATTCTAAAAATAATCTGGATCAGTAGGGGGGTCAAGCCTTCACCTAGGGGACAAGGACCTAACATGGGATCACACCTAGCATGCTCTCAGTCCTTTGTAGACCCTTGAACCACCCTCTAGAAGTCACTCATGTCAAAATAGTTGACATGCTTACCCAAAATAAACCCATTCCATAATTTTCTCAAAACATATAAGGGAACCTCCCTGTTATTGCAAGGACATTTATCAAAAATCACATACTATGTATCCATCCAGTTTTGACTAATTTGGGGATGGATGCATGATTCAATGGAGAGGCATTTCTTGGTCAATGGTAGTTTTTTTCCATTTCTAGGATCCCTAAAATTATTCAATATTTGTTGTTTTGAAATGCCCAAGTCTCTSACTTGRKTTYTGTCCAARCAAGTGCTATAGTACTSATACATTCTTACCCTATRATAAGAAATATAGGTCAATTTTCCTTGGGCACTTGAAATGGAATTCACAATGATGTCCAAAGAAGTGGTCAGGGARACTCTGCAAGGCTATCTAGTGTCCCTTAGTTGTTCCTGAAGGGTTCTTAATATGACCAACCCCTCATCAATTTGATTGTTTACATTKGGTGGTTATGATGGGTTGGGRTTTTTCTCTCCTTGGTTTTCTTYTGAGYRGTTTACATTGTCTCATGATTCCATTTTATTATATATGYTRCAATTTACTAAGCCATCRCATGTAAATTAGGTTGGTTTTTTAATTATAATAGAAAACTACAAATTTATTTAATTTRGATTCTTGGGAGGAAAARACTAAATTGGAAATGACTAAATTGAGAGAAAAATAAAAGAAGTTAAACATACCTAGCTAGATTGGGACAYKGTGGAAAGATCGTCACCTTATTGCTCCTCTATAGCTTCTTTGTATTTKCTYAGTGAGAGTAAAAACACGAGMACGATTTGTRCAAATGAGAGAAAATCRYKCTTGTGGCCCTTCAAAAAAGGTTTAGCAGAGGAATGCATGCACRTTACTAAGAAGGTGCATGCATTCTTAATAAACTKTGTGCRTTCCTTCCACTAAACCTACCTAGCAAGMTAAGTGGAGGTGTGAGTACTTACAAAKCTATAGGGTTAGGAACACATGTGCATTCYTGATAATGCACTCGCATTCYGACGAGTGTGTGTTCCTRCTGACCCCCTTGCCACTTTTTCRGACACCAACTTCGTGCASTCACCACCCTCCTCATAGTAMAATTTCCCACTAGATGGAAAGTTGAACTACGATATATTTCCAAATGATCRAACTATTTTTGGAAKATTTTCTAGGGATGTGAAACCAATATTCCATAAAGAGACTACCCAAATATTTGGATTTCCTCACCCTTTCCGAGAGAGTCRAAWTTTGTATAAGCCTACAAAGTCTCTTTCCTACAAGAGCTTGACTGAATAAATAAGGGMTTTTWATCCCTCRACCTCCCATTCTCTTARGCTAGGCTAAGTATCAYCATTTAGCCAATGGTATTCCATCTTGTTTGTGGCTTCCCGACCATAGGATTTGAAAAAMAAAAWTCYTRAWCTTGGTCAAAATGCCTTTTGGTACCTTTGCAAYAGAGGTCTAGCAAGCATGTATACTTTGYARACCCAACTTGAGAAGGACTAACCTACATYCTCTTGACAACCACCTATTAACCCACAGGGAAATTTTGATTTCTGTTTATATGTTGATGACATGATTTTYAMTGAAACCTGTTAGTAGATGAGTTTAAATCAACAATGAAAYGTGAATTTGAGATGACAAAATTGGGTTTCATGAAGTACTCCCTTGGAATAGAGGTAAATCAACCAGATTCTAGAATMTTTATATGTCAAACAAAATATGCATTGGAKGTGYTGAAAATGTTTAGAATGTTGAATTSCAAGGAAACACCCACATTGATAGMAATAGGGACAAAACTTAGAAAAWAARAAAAAAATTCRATTGTAGATCCTACATTGTTCAAGAAATTAGTTGATRGTCTCATGCCACTAGACSAGACATTATGTTTGCAGTTAGCTTGATTTCTAATTTTATGGARACACCTAAGGAAATACATTGGCAATTTGTAAAAASRATATTGAGATRCRTTGCAGGAATAACAAGATATGMTATKYCATACTCAAGCRTTGAAAATAATTGTTTGATTAGATATGCTAACAATGACTTTSCAAGTATCCTAGATGATAGAGAGAGTACTTCTGGGAATKTCTTTCATTTTGGTTATGGTGCCATTTCATAGTCATCTAAGAAGAAACCCATTGTGACAATATGTTGATTATATAGTAGCAAAAATAACATCTTTTCAAGCARTTTRGTTAYGAAGAGTATTGAACGAACTTCAACAAGGACAATAAAGACCAWCTCTAGTTTATTGTGACAACAATTCAACGACAACCCTCTTAAAGAATCATTTGTTTCACSAAAAAAKAAGTCACATAGGTACAAGCTATCATTTTATCAGAGCTTGTAAACAAYGGTGATATATTTTTAATTTTATAAGTTAAAAKATCAATTGGATGATATACTCACAAATCCATTGGCAATAGATGTTTTTGAATTTCATARACAAAATCTAGGTGTTGTAGATGATGAAGTATGGGAGTGTTGAAATATAATTACTCTCGATAACTACTCTAAAAAGTTAATGTGGTATTTGTAAGAATCTCTAGAAGAGCCCACAWAATTGACTTTGGAAACCTAGTTCTAGACCGTTCTTGTCTAGATTTTTCACGAAAAKTTCTCTTGATCTTTCTTCATAGGATCTCCASATGTATATACACTTATCTTGAGATYCAATGARATTAATCAATTTTTARAGCTAMACCTCATTTGTGTAACTTTGTGTGATTTTGTGTGTGCTTATAAATTCATACAACTCTAATTGTAAATACTAAATACTTMTTTTCCCCATTCTATCAAAAACTAAATGCAATATGTGGTTAAAKCCTCCAGTAAACCTTAATGCCTAATARTAACCTTTCATTACTTACAATTTYTGTGTGATTATAATCTTTCATTTAAAAAAGGCCATAAAAATATTMTCCTTTAATTAATATTAGTGACTTATGATGTTATATTTACATTAAAACAACCTATAGTTAATCACCACATCATATTTYCAATARGMAATTTAATTAATATTARTGCCCTATCATATCATCTTTACATTAAAATAACCTATAAAAAATATCATTARCCACCACATCACATCATATTTCTAATAAGAAATTCAAAAAATATAATTAATATTARTGCCCTATCATATTATCTTTGCATTAAAATAACCTATAGAAAATATCATTAGCCAACACATCACATTTCCAATAGAGAATACTTATTGACTTAATTAAATGATAATTTTATTTATAACCTTGTGCAAAAGTTTATTCCTAGAATGCCTCCTACCATTATAATTATTGTCATGTAGTCTCATTTGATGAGATAATATAGCTAGGTTGTTAGCTTGTTTATACTAATGCTCATAAAATCCTTAGCTTGAAGTATCTTTCGAAAATTTCCAATGGAATTTTAAAATGAACGTTGTGTATGTCATTTTCAATATTTTGATCAAAATTCGTGAAGCGGACTCGGGCAGTTAATATTTGCCGGTAATATAGACTTTGGTTCGTGAAGAAGTCAATTTGGATTTGATAGAGAGAGGTGAGAGTCAGTATTAAACTGGAACTAAATTCGGGCAGTTGATAATATAGACTTTGGTTGATGAAGAAGTCAATTTGGATTTGATAAAAATAGGAGGTCATATTAAAGTGGAACGAAATTCAACATAAAATTTGGTTTTCGAAGAAGTCAATTTGGATTTGATAGAGAGAGGAGAGAGAAACAGTATTAAATGGGAAGGAAATTCACAGTAAAGAAAAATTATATTGACTTTGTAGGTCGAGAAAGTCAAGTAGAATCTTGATATAATAACGGAAAAAAAACTCATTTTCGTGGAGGTCCTGGAAATCAGAACCAATTTTACTGCGCGCTCACTAATTTTGTAATTCCTCAACGGTGTAAAAGTCGACATAGAGACAGCGAGAATCTTTTCGAAAATTACTTCCTTTCATTTGAAAAGATTATTTACGTAGTAAACAGTCTTTATATTTGAGTGAGTTTTTTAACAAATTCTATAATATTTGTATAAACGATTTGGTGGAAGTGTAAGTTTTACTCACCGAGATTGTAATGTTTCTTTAGATATGAGAAAAATTATTTATCTTTTTATATATGTTTTTTTTTATGATGTAGATATTATTATAATGGTGGTTTTCTTGCAAGTCTAATTAACAACATTATATGGAATATATCATAATCGTGACTATGGGTTCGCCTCCTCCAACACTGAGTATACCTTACCCTTACCTTTATTGAATCTATATAAGTATACTTTTACTGAATCTATATAATAGCTTCATAAAAGTCTTATTAGGTCTTATTGTTTATTTGAATTCAATTTATATTAATTTTTGTCATAGTTTATCATCCACATAAATTATAAGTGGAAATTTACATTCAATTTACAGTTAAAGATGGTTTATTATGTTGTTTGTAAGGTGTACATGAAAGAGAACTAAGATATTGGGAGAAATTGTAGGCCTATCAATAAATATGTCCAAGCTAAAGGCAACAATAAATGTCCATTGCTAAGATAGCAACCGCTCTCCAATGCAAATTTTGTATTTTCCAACTTCTTTTATGTTTCTAGGATTTATTAAATAGATTGAAAGCTTAAAAGTTTGTACGCTTCTGTATGATGAAAATTTTGTTTTTCCGTACCTTTTTTTTTATTTTTTTTTATATGTTTCTAGGGTTTATTATATAGCTTTAACTTAAAAGATTTTATGCTTTTGTGTAGCTTCATTTTCATTCAAGGAATTATTTTATATAATAGATACAACATTTGTAAAATTTAATAATGTATCGTTTTATTTTGATATGTACATAAGTTTTAGTTTGGTTCGATTCAATACTTAGTTTTACAGCGCTTCTTTTACAGCTTATTCTTATAAAAAAATCTTGACCCATCTTGATTTTGATTTAGAGACATGGGAGATTCCACGTTTCTTGAGGGAATATCAATTCACAAAGCAGTAACTAAGGGAAACACAAATTTTAAGTATATAAAGTTATTTTTCTTCATTCATCTTTAGAATTATTTTTTTACAAATATCATTAATGTATTAATAGAAGCATTATTTCCAACAAATATCAATTCACAAAGCAGTCCCTCCTTCACTCAAGATCTAAGGAAAAGAGAAATTTTAAATACATGTATGGTTGAATAGGGTTTTTTAACTAAAATTTTATGGTGAAAAATTATATGAGACTAGGGTTTGTTCACCTTAAATGAGACTAGGGTTTGTTCACTTTGGTTCGTGGTTCGAACACAGTAGAATTGAAGACCCTAATTACTTTTCAATGAGGTGGATTATAATTATCATCTATTTTAAAGAATTTACTTGATTGGATGGATATTTATTTTTCAAAAGCTTGAAATACCCTTATATTGATAGCCAACTTGGTTGCTTTATGTAATTTATATCTTTTACCTTGATAGTCAACTTGGTTGCTTTATGTAATTTATATCTTTTACCTTGGATTAGTAGTATTTACGCTGAATTTCAATCCTAATTAAAGTTAGTTAAGGTTAGTGTATTAGGGTTATTTTTATAATAATAAGAAAATATCAATAAACTTATAAACCTTCTTGTCACGTTATTGGTAAGAGGGGCCTCTCGCATAGATGTCCCTTACATCTAATAGATCAAGCATTCTCAAGTTTTGGTTTTTTTCTAATAGTCTTTTTTTTTTTCCTTGATAATAATTTTTTGATCTTGGGATATTGTTTCTAATATTTTCATTTAATTCAATAAAATCAAAATTTCAGTATGAATTATGTTGGAAATATGGCAATAGCAGAGAGGATTCAGAATGTCAAGGTTGTCATTGATGGCAATCGTCTATGGCAGAAGAAGCTAGATGATGACACAGCAATGAAGATGACATGGGTGCAGGAAGAATGTACAAAGGAGTGTTGGCATGTTTTACAGGCAGCATAGACTTATCATTGATGGCAAGTACAGTAGTGATGATAGCTTAAGTACAACAGTGAAGATGGAAGGTTCAAAGAGGTGAATGATCGAAAGCAGACGTCGGAATCCTTTAAGGATTCGAGGAGAATAAGCTCAGGAGGAATAGCGTTCTTATACGCGCAGGAAGCACAGGAAAGAGACTGAGAGCTGTCGGATCTCACTCGGAAATCCCGACAGCTGTTGGATCGGGAGAAGCTGCACAGATGTTAAGCGCAGGAGTTGGCGTGCAGGAAGACAGAGATCCACAACCACAGGATCTCATTCAAATTTCCCGAAAGAACGAGGGCCGTCAAATCAGACAGAAGCTGCGAGGGAGATATTCCATCGGGAAAAGCCAAGGTGAAATCCTGATTGAATCTGGACCGTCAAATCCAGAAAGGATCAGGACCGTTGATCACAGCTCTGTAC
>JZKD02S2167067.1:1808681-1826633 GCA_000966675.3 Picea glauca | reverse complement strand
CAGCATGTTTCAGCATCTGTTCTTCATAAACAATCGATTGCCATCAATGACAACCTTGATTATCTGCGCCTTGATCATCTGCGTCATCTCTGTTGTAGCCATATTTCCAACAGGAGGTTGGAGAATGTGCATCGATTCAAGAGCGATAAACAAGATCACTATCAGGTACAGGTTTCCACTACCAAGAATGGATGATCTGATGGTTGCCTAAGTGGGGCAAATTATTTTTCAAAGATAGATTTGAAGAGCGGATATCATTAGATTCACATGAAAGAAGGCGATGAGTGGAAGACATCCTTCAAAACAAACGAAGGTTTGTATGAATGGCTAGTCATGTCGTTTGGCTTGACAAATGCATCGAGTACATTTATGAGGTTGATGAATGAAGTCCTGAGGGAATTCATCAGGAAATTTGTCGTCGTATATCTGGATGATATATTGATTTTCAGCAAGACGAAGGCTGAACATTTGAAGCATTTGGCCATTGTGATGAGGAAGCTACAGCAGGAGAATTTGTTGGTCAACATGAAGAAGTTCCCATTCATGAAGAAAGAGCTCATTTATTTGGGTTTTTTTATTTCGGCGAATGAATTAAAGATGGATCTGAGTAAAGTGGAGGTGATAAAAAATTGGCCATCACCGAGAAATATTTTCGAGGTGAGAATTTTTCATGGACTGGCTAGTTTCTACCGAAAGTTCATCAGTAATTTCAGTGGGATTAGCACAGCGATGATGGATACAGTGAAGAAGCGAGATAAGTCTTTTCATTGGACAAAAGAGGCTGAGAAGAGCTTCAATCTGTTGAAGCGGAAGATCACAGAGCAACCAGTGTTGGTGTTGCCTGATTTCAAGAAGACATTTCAGGTGAAATGTGATGCAAGCGGATATGCCATAGGAGCGATCTTGAGTCAGGAAGACAGGCCAGTTGCATATTTCAGTGAGAATCTAGATGAAGAAAAGTTGAAATACTCCACGTATGATAAGGAGTTTTATGCTATCATACAGGCGCTGAAGAAGTGGAGGCATTACTTGATCCCAAAAGAATTTGTTTTGTATAGTGATAATCATGCATTGCAATTTGTGAGTCAACAAGAGAAGTTGAACCAGAAACATGCAAAATGGGTAGAGTATATGCAGAATTTCACATTTGTGATTAAGCACATTTCAGGTACTGCTAACAAAGTAGTTGATGCTTTGAGCAGGAAATGTTTGTTGCTGCAGGAATTCCGAGTCAAAAAATTGGGTTTTGAAAATCTCAGGGACATGTACGCAAGTGATGCAGACTTTGCAGAGGCATATGAAGCAGTTGAGAATCCAGTTCTCAGAGACAAAAGCCCATGGATAGATTACATGATCCAGGATGGATTGTTTTTTAGAGGAAATCAATTGTGTATTCTGAATTGCTCCATGAGGGAGAACCTGTTGAAAGAGAAGCACAGTGGTGGATTAGCAGGACATTTTGGCCATGACAAAACATTCGCGAAGATGAATGAGTCATATTTTTGGCTAGGGATGCGAGCTGATGTCAAACGATTTGTTGACAGATGTAGAGTATGCCAGCATTTGAAGGGAAGGAAGCAGAATGCGGGGCTTTATCATCTATTGCCCATACCAGGGAAGCCATGGGAGGCGATTAGCATGGATTTTGTATTGGGGTTGCCGAGGACGCAAAGAGGTGTTGATTCCATCTTTGTGGTGGTGGACAGGTTTTCGAGGATGGCACATTTCATTCCATGCCAGAAGACTAGCAATGCAACTCACATCGCGATTTTTTTTTTCAAGGAGGTCATTCGACTTCATGGATTGCCGAAAAGTATTGTTTCAGACAGGGATACAAAATTCATAGGGAATTTTTGGAGGACGCTATGGAAGAAGCTAGGAACTAACTTGGCGTTTAGTTCTTCTTATCATCCTCAGACAGACGGACAAACAGAAGTGGTCAACAGAAGTCTGGGAGACTTGTTGAGGAGCTTGGTGACAGAACACCACAGCAGCTGGGATCAGATATTAACACAGGCAGAGTTTGCATACAACGATTCGGTGAATTGGAGTACAGGTAAACGTCCATTTCAGATCGTGTATGGTAAACAAACGAGGGGAGTTTCTGAATTGCGAGATTCAGGATAGACTGCTACTAGCAGCGCTAGTGCAGAGGAGTTCGCAGAGGCAATGAAATAACTTCACAGCAGAGTGAAGAAGTGACTGATTGATTCAAATCAGGAATATAAGCGCAGAGCAGATCAGCATCAGAGACAAATTTAGTTTGAAGTTGGTGATATTGTTCTGGCACATTTGAGGAAGGAAAGGTTCCCAAGGGGAACATACAACAAGCTCAAGATGAAGAAAATCGGGTCGTGCAGAGTCCTGAAGAAATTCAGAGAGAATGCGTATGAAATTGAATTGTCGGATGACATCGGGATATCTCTGACATTCAATGTCTCAGACTTATATCCATATAAGGCTGAGGAAGAAGGAGCTGGAAGTGATGAACAACCAGAAGTCTAGTGGTAGAAGCAGATTCCAATTGCAGGAAAGCCACAAATGGAATGTATACTAGACAAGAGAGTGGGTAAGAAGACCAGGAGAAAAGAATACTTTGAGTATCTGGTCAAGTGGAAGAATCACCCAATGGAAGATGCTAGCTGGGAGACCGAAGAAGTGATACAAAAGCATGGATAGACCGTGCAGGAGCTCATGGACAGGAGCCCATGAATTTTTTCAAGCCGAGGAGTATGATGCAGGAGCATCGCCAGCACATCAAGCGAGCCAGCGTGGAGCAGAATACAGCTGGACATCGCCAGCACAAATTTTGAAAACACCTTGATATTGTTGCGCCAAACATTAATGTGTGGATTTAATGAAGCGCACTTTGTATATTGTAATGGACCTTGAGTGGATAGCTCTCGTCCTTAGGTAGATGAGGCATTTAAGATAGTTAATGTAAAGTAGATAGGATATTTAATTCTAGATTTGATAGTTTAGAGTCCAAGAGGGAAAACGGAAATAGACACCCTCATTGTATTATTGTGAGATATCAAGCATTGAGGCAGGAAGAGAAGAGCAAGCAGAGAACCGTGTAGAGAACATCCATGTACAGATATTGAATTAATAGAAGAAAGCTTCGATTCAATTTCATGGTTATGTGTATATTCTTTGTATATTGATGTTTTGCTCATGAATGTTTGATTCGTGTCATGCATTTGCTTTTATATGTTGTGTATGTGATTTCATGGTGAACTTGAAGTCTGAAGGGAAGGAGAAATTAGTTTCAATTGTTTCTCTAATTTGAACTAGAGAATTCCTGCAAGGAGTGCAGTCGAATTTGTCCGCAAGGAGTGCGTTGACAGAAGGGTTCACCTAGAGGAAACTTTTGTTCTCTTTTTTTCGAAGAGTGCAGATAGGCACAATGCCATGCAAGGAGTGCGCAGGCCAAGGAAAAGTCTCAGAGTTGCGATTCTGAGCAAAGTATTGAAAGACTGCTGCTGCAGGAGTGCGCAGAGTCGAACGAATTCAACACTTAGGCAAAGTTGAAGATTTTCCACAAGGAGTGCGTGCAAAGTTCCTTATAAGGATTTGAGAATCATAGGGAAGCTCATGAGGAGTAGGCCTTCGAACTCGTCGAAAGGAAAGCGCAGGAGAAGCTGCAGTGGAGAGCTCGAGGGAAGCATCGTAGAGTTACGAGTAGGTGAATGAGTCCTGGGAGAGACATCTCTTCACTTCAGGGAGTGAGTATAAGGAAGAACAGGCGATCGAAATCCTTCGGGAGATTTCGCGAAGTTCCGTGGGCCGTTGGATCTTGCAGAGGTGCAAGAAGGTCACGACGGAAGCGTTTAGAGGTTCTAAACTCAGGAGGGGTAGAACATTGAAGGAAGTCGGCCAGGGTCGTGGTATTATTCGCGAGATATCCTATTGGGATCTCATAAAGACAGTGTCCAGGATTTGGTGACGGGAGTTGCGAAGTCACGAGATGCAATATCCCGACGGTGACGTGAGTCGTGTGGGACCACAAGAGTGAGTGGAGAACAGGTGGCGGAGATCGGGAGATCTCACGAACTCGGGGTTCGCCAGGTGAGGACGCAAGCCTGGGGTACTCTGAGTCACGAAGAAGCAAGGGCACAAAGTAGCGGAAGGGTGACAAGATCGCATCGGATTTTTCGTCACATCGGGACTCGGGAGTTGGAAACCCGAGCGCTTGGTATCGCGAATGGAGAAGTCACGATAACGCGAGATCGCGATAGAGCCGAAGTCCTGATAAAGTGAGAGGAAGTCAACGTTGACTGACATATCAGGTCTCGGGGATTCGAGAGCCTGGAGAGTGAACGAGAACTTGTGAAGCCGCGAGTTCCGATCCTCCGAGAGCAGAGAAGGGAGGATCGCGTCGAAAAGAACTGCGGGTGCATATTTCCCATTAGGCAAATAGGAGAACCATTGAGTTCTTCGGGCCGAGGAAGAAGAGAAGGTCCTATGAGAGCGGTCGTGCTCCGAGGAGTACGGTTGCGTCACATGGGCATCGTCAACCATAATAAACCCCGACCAACCATAGTCAACCACGGTCATGGTCAACTACATTCAACCATGGTGAAGGAAAACCATGATCAACCATAGTCTCAATGATGAACATAAATAGACGTCTCAATGTGACAAACATATATGGACATTGCAATGTGACGAACATATCCTTGTCTTCGTAATGTGACAAACATAAATGGATGTTGCAATGTGACAAAGATAGCCCTCTCGTCGTAATGTGATGAACATATCCTTTCATTGCAATGTGATGCTCATATTTTGACATTGCATTGTGAAATACATTTTCAAACGTTGCAATGGGATGAACACGTCCCATTGTCACAATGTGATGTACACCATAAATGATTTTAGGGGCTAAATTTCATCAATGGGCTAATTTTCCATGGTTTTTCCCAAAAACATATTCACCAATTTCCATTTTTTCTAAAAATGATTCGTCCAAATTCCATAGAATAAAATTATTTTACCTTAAAAATCTTCAAAATTTGATAGAAACTATATAAAATCCATAGAAATTTGAACAATTTTATAGAAATATCACCAAACATTTTACATTTTGCATATTCAGGACTAGTAAGATTAGCCCAAGTTTCTATATTTTAATATAAATTTTCATCCTTAAAATTATCCCTGATGTACACAACCCAATGTCACAATCTCACAAACATAGACCAACATTGCAATGAGACAAACCTTTCCCGACGTCTGTATGTGATGAACATAACCCACTGTCGGGTTGTGACAAACCTATTCCAACACCATAATGTGACAAGAAAAAAAACCCTTCATTGTAATTTGATTATTATAACCTTAGGATGTCATGTGATGTTATAATGTTATGAAAAAAACATGATCAACATTGCAATGTAGTAGTTGCATAGTAAATTTTGGTTTAGCATAATCAACATATCCCACTGTATTGAGATCCACATGGTCAATGAAGGTCAGGCATGGGCATGGTCAACCATAATAAACCCCAGTCAACCATAGTCAACCATGGTCATGGTCAACCACAATAAAGCATGGTGAAGGACAACCACGATCAACCATAGTCTCAATGATGAACATATATGAATGTTTCAATGTGACGAACATATATAGACATTGCAATGTGACGAACACTTCCCTATCGTCGCACTGTGATGAACATAAAAAAAAGTTCCAATGTGATGAGCATAGCCCTGTTATCATGAGGTGACAAACATATCCTTGTGTTGCTATGTGATGCTTATATTCTGACATCACATTGTGAAATACATTTCCAAATGTTGCAATGGGAGGAACATATCCCATTGTCACAATGTGATGTATGCAACCCAATGTCGCAATGTGAAAAACATAGACCAACATTGCAATGAGACGAACATTTCCTCACGTCACTATGCGAAGAACATAACCCACTGTGAGAGCACGACAAACCTATTCCAACACCATAATGTGACAAAAAAAAAAACCTTCATCATAATTTGATTACTATAACCTTACGATGCCATGTGACATCACAATATGATGAAAAAAACATGATCAGTATTGCAATGCATTAGTTCCATAGTAAAATTTGGTTAAACATAATCAACATATCCCACCATAATGAGATCCACATGGTCAACGATAGTCAACCATGGTCATGGTCAACTACATTCAACCATGGTGAAGGACAACCACGATCAACCATAGTGAACCTTTCCTTCCCAAAGTCAACCAAGATCTACCAAAGTTAACCATGGTCATGGTCAACCATAGTCAACCATGGTTATTTTCAATTAATGCATTAAAGTATTAATACTTTAATAATATATTATTAATGTCTCACTACTTTAATAATGTATTAATACTTAAATATTGTATGTATTAATGTATTATTACTTTAATAATGTATTATTAATGTATTACTTTATGAGTGTATTAATACTATATTAATGTTTTGTTGTTTTAGTTATGTATTTATTAATGCATTTAATGTATTAAATGTATTTTATTATTATTATTGTAACAATGTACTATTAATGTATTACTTTATTAGTGTATTAATACTTTAACAATGTATTAATTAATATTGTATAAATGTATTAATTAATTTATACATCACACTACTCTAATAATGTATTATACTTTAGTAATGTATTCATTAAAATTGTATCAATGTATTAATTAAATAAATTAATATATTATCGTAACATTAATGTATTGATGTCATTCATAGTCATGACCATAAGAAAGCATGATCATGGTTAACCATAGTCATGTTCAATAAATGTATTAATATATTACTACTTGAATAATGTACTTATTAAGGTATTATTACTTTGATAATGTATTATTAATGTATTAATATTTTAGCAATTTATTAATTAATATTGTATTAATACTTTAATATGTTACATTATCCATTAATGTATTAATACTTTATTAATGTATTACTTTAATAGTCTATTAATACCTTAATAATGTATTTATTAATGCATTTAATGGATTTATTGATGTATTTAATATATTATTACATAATAATGTTCTTTTTTTTGCTAGTTTGTCTTTGAGCCGCGGGAC
Source organism: Picea glauca (assembly GCA_000966675.3). Classification (NCBI taxonomy): domain Eukaryota; kingdom Viridiplantae; phylum Streptophyta; class Pinopsida; order Pinales; family Pinaceae; genus Picea; species Picea glauca. Next base: position 1,819,556 of record JZKD02S2167067.1, on the reverse strand, counting down.
TAGCCTGTGGCTGAGAAACCGTGACTCAGGGGCATCTCAGCTATCAAAATCACCCGGGGATCACACTCGTCCTGAGCCACACCAACCCTTAATATGGTTGGATTTTTTGTCCCCACACGTTTCGAACTGGTGACTTTAACATCACAGAGTGCCTTAATAACACACTTCGTCATTGATTGTCCTACACCTCGGGGACTTACATAATAATGTATTATTAAATACATTGAGTTCAATGTATTACTATTTTATTAATGTATTACTTTAGTAATGTATTTATTAATTCATTTAACTTATTTAATTTGTTATTGTATTTAATATTTTTATTTATTTATTCAATGAATTATTAATGTATTACTTTATTAGTGTATTAATACTTTAACAATGCATTAATTGATGATGTATCAATACATTAATAGACCATTAGTTTATATACATTAATACATTATTATTATATATTATAATTAATTAGTACATTAATTATGTGCTAATACATTAATGGTCTTTCACAACGCATGTCAATCATCAACTAGCAACAACCACTTTAAAAAGGTGGTTGATATACACCTATCGACACCATTTTTCACCTTTATAAATTAATGGCATTAATTGGCATATATCAACCACTTTTATAAAGTGGTTGTTGCTAGTATATAAACTCTAATAAGTTAGATAGACATTAATATCAAATGAAACCGTGACAACTTTATACTTGAACTAGCCGGTTTTACATTTGAACACTTAATAATTTGTTGTGTACATGTATTCTTAAGTTGTTAAGGTCATTTTTCTTCTCCCTCCCATATTTTAGTTTTATAATATCTAAGTAAGATCGCGGAACAGAGGTTAAATTTGACGATTAAATCCTCATTTTTCTCTTATTTAACCCTCAAACACTAACAATTTCAAAATTACAACGTGTACTTAATTTTTGAAATAGTGGGGCAAGGTCAAAATTCACTACTACCATATATTAGTATATAAAATTATAATATATAATATATGTATATGTCTATCGAGCGCTCAAGTGTCATAGACTCAGTTTGGTTCTTTTCGATTTTTGCATGCTGAGGTTTTAGAGAGATTTTATGGATTTTGGCATGCTGAGGTTTTAGAGAGATTTTTTTCCAAATTGTGCTATTGAAATTGCAATGTTTTCAAATTTGTAATTTGAATATTTCAAAATTGTTTTGGAATTGATTCATAATTTTTGAATCTACAGAAATTACCAAAATTACAATCAGATTGCCAAAGTTGGAGCATTTTAGTTGTTCCATACTACATTGCCTAAACTTGTAATGCATGCATGAAGCGATGACCAGTAACAAGTTGTTTATATGGCAAACTCACAAGTTTGGGGGATTTTTTGGACCATATCACATCATGCAATTCTACATGTTGAAAATTGAAGGCTAATGAGAGGGAAAAACTATTGAAGAAAAGATTAGGGCACGCTAAGAACCGAAGGGTGAGAGGGACGAAAATATTAGGATTCATGAATTACAATTGCATTTTATGTTTTATCAAAGTGTACATTGTCATGCTTACATTATTGGAATTTTTTACTATACGATCTTCGAAATTTTATTTGGTTGATTGAATCCTATGCCATTAATACTTTATAGGATTTCACAAACTTCTCATTTTTCACATCTACATCAATAGTAGTAGACATTTTGGCCTATGTGATGTGACAACCCTAGTTGAATATATGCTTAGGGATTGTAAAATTAATTGGGTAATTAATTGTCCTAACATGGTTTTAATTAAATAAAGATTGGCATAATAATATTAATTAAATATTTATTAAGTAATTAATTGTTATAACTTTTGATTAAATAAATAAATAAATAATTAATTAATTACCTATCACATTCAATGACATGGGTAATAAATTTAAGAGGGTTAATAATTTTAATTTGTTTAATTAAATTATTTACGTATGCGGGAGGGGATAAGACATTAAATATAAGGATAAGATATTAATAAGGGGATAAGACATTAAATATAGGGATAAGATAATAATGAAGGGATAAGATATTAATGAGCGGGAAGAGAGTTGGTGGAGGGGCATATGATAGGATGAGTCTTACGGGAAGAGGGGGATTATTTTTGGGAGGAGGAAGAATTATTGGAAGGGGGAAGACTGTATGTCTGAGGTGCTTATTTTTCTGGTGTGGGAAGTTTGTTTTATGGGTTTTTGGTGAACCAGAAGCAGGGGGCACCGGTTTGCTGGGGGATTTGGGCACGGGGGCCAGGATATCCTTACGGTGTCCTAGAGCTAGGGAGTCGGAGAGGCTGCTCCTAGATGGCAAGGAGGAAACATGGTTTTGGGCAGTGTTTGACACAGTTTCAACTTCAACATTGGACCAACCCAAGCAGTGGTATTTAGCATCAGAAGCAGGTATTTTTAATTATAAATGGTTGAGTTATTTCATCTGTAGATAGATTTTAATCTCTGTTGAATATTTTGCTTATATGTTGGTGATTGAATTATTTATGTAAATTGAAAGGAATTATATGTTAAATTGTATGTAATTTTGTATTTTACGGTCTCTACACATGGTATCAGAGCCCTAGCTCAAAATCTGGAACCAAGGGCCTACCTACCCACCTAGAAATTTAAATAAACCACACCCAGAAATTTAAACACTCCTATTTAGTTATAGTAAATCCCTAAATAAATATATAAGGAATATAAATTTGGGCCTGAGGGCCAAGCCACGAGCTCCATCTCCAGCTCCTGTGAGCCAAACCCACTAATATCTATTAGATGCAGATCAATATGTAAAAGACAATTAATTATATACTTAATTTTACTTCATAATGTAAAAAAACATTTATGTAAAAGACATTTATTTAAACTGTTAAAAAAAATGTGCATATAAATGGAGTAAATATATATATATATACATTTAACCTATTTAAAAAAAAAAAAAAAAAACATTCACAGCTAAAGCCATGTCAATGTAAGAGGACAACCCTTAATAAGGTGTTTCTTCTGCATCCATTAGGAACATAGGGTAAATTATCAAATGCATCATGTAAAATAGGATTCTCAATGGCCTAACTCAAGAATCGAATAACTTGTTGAACATCAGTCCTTTAAGTGAAATTAGTATAATCAATCTTCACCATGCAGTGCACAAATCACACAACCTTGCAAGGTAAAATAGTACCTCAAATTTCTAGAATTTCCAACCATTAAATAGAAGATTTGTTGGCTACTCATTATCGACATAGAGTTGTGATAAACAACGAGGGGTTTAGATTATGAAAGTTAATGAGCAAATCAACAAATTAAAAAAAAATAACACCAATAAAACTAAAATCTAAAAGGGCACTATAAAAATGGACCATCCATTAGAAAATTGTACATTTTTCTTCTTGTCGTATGCGTGAGTCACAGGTTACAGGTTACAGGTTGCGGGTTACAAGCATCTGGCTAAAGGATTCCTCCCTTCCTTCTCTTCCACATGTCTGTTGTCTCCATCTGTCTTTGTCTGTGGGATGGCTCAAGGCTCATGGATAAGGGTTCTAGGTGTTGGCACTAACGAAGGTAACACAGCTAGGTGTTGTTGGCAAGCTACCTCTAAACCCATTCTTTGTTGGCAAGCCAGAGTAATCCAATAAGCCTCTTCCTTTGTTAGAGCGAGCAAATAAGCACGAGGTTCTCCTCAAATCTTCTTGTTAAACAGATTGTTAAAAAGAGAGGAAAGGGTTGTCTTACCAATGTTGGGTCGGCAAGGTTGGTCATTCTCAAAGTGAGTCAGTTGTGTAAAGGCAAAACCCTCTCTAAACATTGCACTGTTAATTCCTCCAGCTATGCATCGCCTTCACTGTGCTCTGCCAGAATCATGGTAGCCTTCGAAACGCCTAAAAAGTACACCAAACTTAGCATAGACTGGGACCCCATCAGATTTAACAGGATTCAAAGCCCTGGACGATTTCAGACTACTAGATCTGAAATGGGTGTTTTGTTAAATCTCAAAAACAAAAAAAAAATTGTATTCATCACCGAAGACTTTGGAATTTAGGTTTGTTAAAGAATACATCACCACCTCAAATGCGAAAAGATCATTTCAATTCAAATTGATGGGCTCTGTAGTCGATGGGTATCTAAAATTTTGACTGATAAATTCAACGAAATAACGTATGATCTCCATCCATACTAAACGGGTTGCCAACGTTATGAGCCCTTCAAAGATGGTCGTCTTACTGTGAAACCTGAAAATAACAGGGATTAAGATCGATTTTTTCATAGATTATAAATCATCAAGACGTTGAGTTTCAGTTCAGATGAGATTTTCCAGCTGTTGAAAACTATCTATGATGTAACATACCTTTCTATAAAATAAGAAAAAGGACCGATGACCATTGTAGCAACAACTTGCATGTAAGCTACAAGGACAAAATGGATCATTCCATTTCCCAGAGAAATTCTGGTAATGATATTCAATCCTGCAATGCAGGCCTGATCTACAAGAATCTATATGTGGGGTTTGAATGAGGCCAACCGACTACCCATTTCGAAGCGTTTCGCCCTCCCCATCGACTGTTAAACCAACCCCAAAATAAAAAAATAAAAACAATGCAAGTCGATACACAGGTTAGCACATATATAAAAACAATTATATAATAACAAAAAATATATATAATTAAATTAAACACCGAAACACAGAGAAATGCCACTGCCAGCACACGGCTCCTTCATTGAATCCTCATCTGAAATTGCCCCCTCGCCTTTCATTTTCTGGGGTCAAAATCAACATGGAAAAAGGCAAAACAAAGATACAGGGAGATTCGAAACCTGGACTGGTAGAATGGTAACCTCTTTATAATCCCATCAACACGAATCGACTTTCATTAGATCACTGATCGAGCAACTCATCACTGATGAAATTGGAAGAAATTGAATGGTTTATGCAGGGTAGAGATATGGAACCCTAATCCCTATCTAGAGAGCAAAGTGGAGAGGCGACAGAGGAAAGAGGCGGAAGAGAAGGACACGTTTAGGGTTTGGGGAGGGAGAGACGGGAGAGTACGTGTAGGGTTTTAGGGTTAGGGGATAAGAACGAGGAGAGGGGGGCACGTGGGCCTCATGTGAGGACCCACCGCCCGACTCGAGATTTTTTTTATTCATTTATTATTTTAATTTTTCCTTCTTTTTTTTTTTAATTTTATTTTGTAATTGTTTTATTCTAATTTTTCTTTTTATATTATATTGGTTTATTGTTATTTTTATAATTTTGTTTTAAAAAAAAAAAAAGAGAAGATATTTTATTAAAGACATTGTTATTATATTTAATTAAGGGTTAACATATTAATGTTTAAGTTAGGTTAAATTTTAATTATTTAATAACAATAATATTTAAATCTAAATACATATACTAGTGATAACTAGTCAATTAATTAATGAGAATAGTTAGGAATATTAATTAATTTAAGTGGTTAATTGAATTAGGGATTAGCTAGGTGATTAGTAGGTAAATTAAATAAATCGGGTTTTATTTCGAATTAGGGATTTAAAATTTAAATTAATTAATTTAAACTGATTATATAAAAAAAAATGTTACAAAAGGGGGGTGATATGCTTTCTATGGGTTTTGAACCCATGACCACCACCCACTGACTAAGCCTTAAGGAACAACCAAACACCAACGCACCATGTATGTGCCTTGGAGAAAAAAAACTAATAATAATTAAATTAATTGGAAGGATTAAGTAAATTAGTGATTAATTAATTAACACTAATAATAATATTAATTTTCGGGAATAAATAGAAAGTGTTGATTAAGGCGATTGAAACTTAGGATTAAGTTTAGTCTAGATTATTAGTCTTTAATAATTAATAAACATAAGGTTGGAAGTCACCCTAATCAGTTGTAAGCAAAAAGTTTAAAGGACTTAGACTAGGACAAGCGGGAAGGAGGCGGCATACACACTAGGAGAGTAAGCAAGTGGAATTGACGAGTGTGGTGCGATGCTAGCGTAGATATAGGGAAAGGGAACCAATAGTTTTTTTTTAGTCGAAGAAATCAAGCTTAGATGCTTAATCCTAATCCTAACCCAGCTAATCCCCTAAACAGAGTAATGTTTGTTTACAGACAAGTAAAGAAAAACATACGCCTAACCCTATTTCTAGTTTGAGTAGCACCAATTTGAAACGTCCTTGAACTCACCCTAACTAATTTGGTTGAGGCAGGTTAAATAATACAATATGGTCATGACTCGAGGGAATTGAGGCAGGGGAGCATCATTGTAGGCACCGCCAACACTGCCAGCGTTGCCGCCACCATCGCCTGAAATAGCTCTCATACTGCGCTCATTGGAGGCCATTAATGAGACTTTCAAGGGGTGACAACCAGCAGGGACCGAAGTGGAACCCCCACCATCTGGAACAGATAATCCAAAAGTGTCAAGGGATTCAGGGGGAGGACCTCCACCCGAAGACATCACGCGAGAATTGTAGAAGATCAAACTTTCGGAGTTTTCCGGGGGTCACGCCAGTGAATGCGCAGAAGCATGGTTGGAAGGCATGACAAGGTGTTTTGCCTTAAGGGACTATGCGTCCAACTCAAAGGTGAAGATCACAATTTTTCAGTTAGGAGACAGTGCCTTGAACTTGTGGGGAAACCTGGAAAGACAAATGCACCTTACCCCAGACACAATATCTTAGGAACTTTTTGAGGAGAGGTTCCAAAGGAAATATCTTCCAGCGTACTACGAGGAACAACAGGTAGGGGCATTTCATGCCTTAGTATAGGGAAACAGAACTGTAGAAGAATATGAGATCAGATTTATGGAATTGGTCAAATATGTTTCGTATATGAATAATGACCAACAACAGGCAGAGCACTTCATCTATGGATTGAACCCTAAGATAAGAGCTATGGTGCAGATGTGGAAACCGTGGAACACGTGAACTTGACCGGGGGTACAAGACTGACATTTCCACATCGTCCTGGAATCGTTGGGAAGGCCCCTAGGACATTTCCCATGGGAGGGGGCTCAAGGCCACCACCATATGGTAAAAAAGTCATGCCAAGGACAATAGCCGCAGGGATTTCAATGGTAGCAAGTGAAACATCTCGTTCATCGCCAATGACGCAGATAGGTCCACAGCCATCTCAGGGAACAGCTAGTAGGGGCAGGGGTTCCAGGGGAAGGAACTCATTTTAGAGACAGTCGCATAATAGTGCATAGGTTCAATCTCGTGTTACCTGTTGGGGGTGTGGAGGACCCCATTACCAGCGTGACTGCCCAGAGTTACAATCAGGGTTCGTGCTTAGAGAAGGAAAGGCACCAATGGGGAGAGCAAGTAGCGACCACTAGATTTACGCAGCGGTTAATAATCGCCAGGACGAACATCAATCCACAGTGGTGGACTCATCAGGTATGCTAAATCATATCAACGTTAATATTTAATTTGATTCTGGTGCTACAGATAGTTTCATTTCACCATCTGCACTAGAAAAGAGTGGGTTGGCAGCCTACGAGCACGGTGACTTTAAACAAGTCAAGATGGCTTCGGGGGAAAAACAAGCGGTAGGACCTAGTGTTGCTAATTTCATAATAGACCTGGGAGTGTGTACTACCAAGTTGAAGGTATACGTCACTGCTCTCGGGGCATATGACCTAATCATTGGAATGGATTGGTTAGCATCTCACCGAGCTTTGGTAGATTGTTTCGCAAAGAGGGTGCTTTGTGTCGACGAAGAGGGAAGGCCAGTAGAGATCCAGGGTGTACGGAGAAAAGTTTCATTATGATTTATATCAACTATGAAGGTTAAGGGATGCTTGAGACAAGCGTGTCGATTATATGTAGTGGAAGCAGTGAATGAAAGGAAGGGACCCTCATTGGATCAGTACCCGGTATTGTCAAAATTTAAGAATGTTTTTTCGAACGAGTTACCAGGGTTACCTCCTAAGAGGGATCTTGATTTTACTATTGAGCTAAAACCTGGTGCAGAACCAATTTCAAAAACTCTGTATCGGATGACAGCGTTGGAACTTTGTGAATTGCAAATGCAGTTGAAAGAGTTACTGGACTTAGGGCTAATAAGGCCTAGTGTCTCACCTTGGGGTGCACTGGTAATTTTTGTAAAGAAGAAGGATGGATCCTTATGACTGTGTATAGACTACAGGGACTTGAATCATGCTACAGTGAAAAATAGGTACCCAATGCTACGAATAGATGACCTCTTCGATCAAATGAAAGGAGAAGTGGTATTCTCAAAGATCGTTTTGCGATTAGGGTATCATCAGTTAAGGATTAAGGAAGGCGATATCCCAAAAACTACCTTTCAAACTCGATTTGGAAATTACGAGTTTGTCGTAGTACCTTTTGGATTGAAAAATGCGCCATCCGTATTCATGAGCCTCATGAACGACGTATTCCGGAAGTACTTAGATTGATTTGTACAAGTCTTTATAGATGACATCCTCATCTATTCCAAGAACGAAAGAGAACATGAGGAACACTTATGAGTAGTGTTGTCCTGCCTTAGAGAGAACAAATTGTATGGGAAGTTGTCAAAGTGTTCCTTCTTCCAGAAAGAAATTCATTATTTAGGTCATATCATTCCCGGCGAAGGAATCTCTGTGGACCTAGAAAAGGTAAATGCCATTATGGAGTGGCAAGTGCTGAAAAATGCCCATGAGGTGAAAAGCTTCATAGGGCTAGCAGGTTATTATCGGAGATTTGTGGAGGGATTCTCCAAAATAGCGAAACCCATCACCACCTTCCAGCGCAAGGGGGTTAGTTATGAATGGACAGAAGAGTGTGATAGTGCATTCATTTAGCTTAAGAGGTTACTAACTAGTGCGCCAATTATACGAGTGTCGGATATGGAAAAGGATTTCACCGTCTGCACGGATGCCTCGAAACAAGGGTTGGGGTCCGTGCTAATGTAGAATGGAGGATTGATAGATTATGCATCAAGGAAGTTGAAGAAACACAAAGAGTTATACGTTACTCATGATTTAGAGTTGGCAGTTGTAATGCTAGCTCTGAAAATTTGGAGGCACTATCTTGTGGGGAGAAACTTTGAGCTTAAAACAGAGCATCAAAGTTTAAAACATCTCTTCACTCAAAGAGATATGAATGCTAGGAAAAGGCGATGGAGTGAGTTTATGAGTGAGTACGATTTTGGTATTTCGTACATCAAGGGAAAGGAAAATGTGGTCGCAGATGCCTTGAGTAGGAGACCACGTATCTTCTCCTGGGTACCCTTAAAGGTCAATCTGAGGGAACATGTGTTGACACAACTCCAAGGAGACAGTTGGTATTTAAAGGTTACTTCAAACCTCTAGAGCGGGAGGCAGTTAGATCCAAAGTATGAAGGATATAGTCTAGAAGCAGATGGACTGTTAAGATATCGAGGAAGGATGTACATCCCTAAGAATGGGTATATACAAAGCATCATACTGAAGGAAGCCCATAGAGCACTTTATTGTGAAAATCTGGGTGTGAAGAAGATGTACACAGATATGAGGAAGCTCTTCTTCTGGGTAGGCATGAAGCGTGATGTAGTCCATTTTGTCGCCAAGTGCCTAGAATGTCAACAAGTGAAAGTCGACCACCATCACCCGGCAGGCCTCCTACAACCACATGAGGTTCCTATGTCCAAGTGGGAAGTCATCTCTATGGATTTTGTTGTGGGGTTGTCGCTCACATCTCATAGACACAATGCCATTCTTGTGATAGTGGATAAGTTAAGAAAGAGATCTCATTTTATTCCAGTTAGAGACACTTATGATGTCACTGATGTGGCACGTGTGTTTGTAAATGAGGTTATCCGTTTGCACGGGATACCTAAGAAGATCATTTCAGATAGGGACTCCCGATTCACTTCTAGGTTTTGGACAAGTTTGTAGTCAGCGTTGGGGACTTAGTTGAACTTAAGCACAAATTATCATCCTGAAACACATGGGAAAACTGAGAGAGTAAATCAAGTCATGGAATACATGCTTAGGATGTATGTCATGGATAATCAAACCCAGTGGGAGAAGTACCTACCTTTGGTAGAGTTTTCCTACAATAACAGTTTTCATAGCTCCATCGGAATGCCACCCTACGAAGCTTTGTAAGGAAGGCCATGCAGAACGCCATTGAGTTGGGATAGACTAGAAGACCGAGTAAAAATTGAGCGAGAATTGATTCAAGAGATGGAGGAACAGGTGATTCAGATTAGGCAAGGACTAAAGGAAGCACAGGATAGGCAGAAAAGTTATGCGGATGCACACAGGACCGACTGAAGTTATGAAGTGGGAGACCAGGTTTTCATTTGTATCAGGCCTAATAAGAGTACCATATGGTTTGGGAAGGGGACAATTTTTTCACCTCGATTTATAGGACCATTCAGAGTCCAAGAGAAAATTGGACCCATTGCCTATCGTCTCGTACTACCACCCCACTTGCATAAAACTCATAATGTATTTCATGTATCAGTTTTACGTCATTATGTTGTTGATGAATCACATAAACTAAATTGGAAGGAATTGCAGGTATCGGACGTGGGAACCCTCACGGTAGAACCATTACGCATATTGGACCGTAGATTCCGACAGCTCAAGAACCGTCTAGTAGACCAAGTTAAGGTCCAGTGGGACAAGTATAGTCCAGGATCTGCTACTTGGGAAGACGCCGAGACACTACGACGAGACTATCCCTCACTTTTTTTTACCACCTCGAGAATATGTTTCTCGAAGGTTGGGTGTGTGTAACACCACCTTTTAACTTAGATAGCTAGGATTACCTAAGGCCTATATACTTTATTTTCTAGTCACAATGAAACTATTAAGTGATACACTTAAACTTTAAAATGTATGAACTTTTATGAATGTTTAAATGTTATTAATGATGATGTATGTAAT